>CAJPEX010003345.1:5432-29657 GCA_905338405.1 Notodromas monacha
ACAAATTCACGGAAAAATGATTCAAATTATTTGTAGAATGCTTTTAACAAGGAGTTAGTCAACTTCCTGCAAGTGGAAGCATCTGTGAATAATAATAATACAAAAGTTCATAATCAGGTGAGAAAGCCATTTTATTTGCTCAACAACCTGAGCAAATTAGACAATTTTCCATGATTCAAAAACTTCCCAAGTCGATACATTTCAGATCCCACAGGTGAACCTCAATAACTCAAACCTCCCTAAGTTGAATATCCCCCTATGTCAAATTTTTTTTAAATATACCCATCTGAATATCCTTAGGAACAATAGATTAAAAACCTCCTTAAGTCGAATTTTCTGTGGCCTATCAGCCATTATTTTCTTCTCCCAAGAAAGATAAAAAGCAATAAAAAACATGAATGTATGGGTTTTAAAGGAAGTGGAAGACTTATTTGGGCAAATAAAACCCCAGCCTCCAAGTTCAGCAGACTTTTCAACTCATTTTCAAAGCCTGTTAACCCCCAGAATATCACCATTTATATTCTTCCAATTTTCAACCTGTAAAATTCTGAACCTCCCCAAGTCAAAACCTCCTTCAGTCAAATTTTTTCAGGAGTCCCTTGAAATTTGACTGTATTTGCAAATTTTGACTCAAGAGAAGCTAAACTGCACTTGAAAGAAGAAGTTGGACGACGACCGCGATTTTTTTTTGTCCACCAGCGGATTGAGAGAGAGACCCAGTTTTGGACAAGGAAGGCTGTTACGGAGAATCCAGGGCGGCTCGACACACTAAGAACTCAAAGAAGAATAAGAAGAAGGAAGAAAAAAAAAAAAAAAGAGGCGGCGCGGTTCTTCCATCACTGGGCGTCCTACATTCCACGGGCAGTGGCGGCTGTAGCGTAATACTTATTCTACCTTCCTTTCACCTGGCCGAAAAGCAGCAGCCTCATTACGGACCCTGCCTCTATATTCCCTGCACTGCTCGATACGAACGTCATTCCGGCGTCACTTTTCAAAAGAACACGCTCGTCATCACCCGTGGCCCTTTGCCTTCATTCATTACGATCATCATTATTATTTCCTCGGCTCCGTTTTTCGAGGAGACGAATACTGTACCGTACTGTTACTCTTCATATTCCCTCATCGTGATCTGGAAAATTCCTCCGAGGTAAATTTCACGTGATTTGCCTAATACTGTACTGTACTGTACTGTACTCTTCATTCCCTCATCGTGATCTGGAAAATTCCAAGAGATTTCCTCCCAGGTAAATTCCACGTGATTTGCCTGCCGAAGGACGGATACGCATTTTGAACTTACATGTGTACATGCTACCAGGTGTTTAAACACGCACTGTATATACATGATGATTTTGAGTGTTGTACAGTAATTTTTCAAGTAGTACTTGCAGTAAATTGAGACAGATACTCTTCATCCAATCCTGATCTGGAAAGTTCCAGAAATATCCCCCAAATACAGTATTTCACATAATGTGTATGGATTTATGTATGATACACTTGCACATGATGATATTTGATGTTATGGAGTGATTTCTGAAGTAAATACTGTATCAATAAATATGTGTTTCATCCATGTGTTTATGTCATCAGGTGTATATGACACACAGATACACATGACAATTTTTAAAGATACAGTAATGTTACAGAGTATTTTTTTTCAAGTTCTCCTCTCAATAAATGGAGACACATACGTTTCATTTAATCCTGATCTGAAAAATTCCAGAAATATCTCCAAGAAAATTTCACATCATGTGTATGGATGTAAGTACATACACATACACATGATAATTTTGGATGTAATGGAGTAATTTCTGAAAATACCATCAATAAATAGGCACATGCTCTTCATTCCATCTAGATCTAGAAAATGCTACAAATATCCACAAAAAAACCACGTGCACCTATCTGGAAGGGTGGATATGCATTTAAAGAAATTGTGTTTCATCCATGTGTTTATTCCATCAGGTGTATATGACACACAGATACACATGACAATTTTATAAGTTACAGTAATGTTATGGAGTATTTTTTTAAAGTTTTACTCTCAATAAATGGAGACACATACTCTTCATTCAATCCTGATCTGGAAAGTTCCAGAAATATCCCCAAGAAAATTTCACATCATGTGTATGGATGTATGTCTAACACACATACACATGATAATTTTGGATGTTATGGAGTAATTTCTGAAGCTAACAAGGATAAATACAGTACAGTATGTGTTTCATCCAAGTGTTTATGTCATCAGGTGTATATAACACACAAAAGTTACAGTAATGTTATAGAGTATTTTTTCAAGTTCTACTGTCAATAAATGGAGACACATACTCTTCATTCAATCCTGATCTGGAAAGTTACAGAAATATCTCCAAGAAAATGTCACATCATGTGTATGGATGTATGTCTAACACACATTCACATGATAATTTTGGGATGTCATAGAGTAATTTCTGAAGCTATTATCAATAAATACAGTATGTGTTTCATCCAAGTGTTTATGTCATCAGGTGTAAATAACACAGATACACATGACAATTTCATAAGTTAAAGTAATGTTATAGAGTATTTTTTTCAAGTTCTACTGTCAATAAATGGAGACACATACTCTTCATTCAATCCTGATCTGGAAAATTCCATGTGCATGGATGTATGTATAACACACATACACATTATAATTTGGGATGTTACAGAGTACATTTTGAACTTACATGTGTACATGCTACCAGGTGTTTAAACACGCACTGTATATACATGATGATTTTGAGTGTTGTACAGTAATTTTTCAAGTAGTACTTGCAGTAAATTGAGACAGATACTCTTCTTCCAATTTTGATCTTGAAAATTCCAGAAATATCCCCCAAAAAAATTTCACATAATGTGTATGGATGTATGTATGATACACTTGCACATGATAATATTTGATGTTATGGAGTGATTTCTGAAGTAAATACTGTATCAATAAATATGTGTTTCATCCATGTGTTTATGTCATCCGGTGTATATAACACACAGATACACATGACAATTTTATAAGTTAAAGAAATGTTATAGAGTATTTTTTCAAGTTCTACTCACAATAAATGGAGACACATACTCTTCATTCAATCCTGATCTGGAAAGTTCCAGAAATATCTCCAAGAAAATTTCACATAATGTGTATGGATGTATGTATAACACACATGCACATGATAATTTTGGATGCTATGCAGTAAATTCTGAAGCTACTATCAATAAATATGTGTTTAATTCATGTGTTTATGTCATCATGTGTATATAACACATAGATACACATGACAATTTTATAAGTTAAAGTAATGTTATAGAGTATTTTTTCAAGTTCTACTCACAATAAATGGAGACACATACTCTTCATTCAATCCTGATCTGGAAAGTTCCAGAAATATCTCCAAGAAAATTTCACATCATGTGTATGGATGAATGTACAACACACATACACATGATAATTTTGGATGTTATGGAGTAATTTCTGAAGCTAACAAGGATAAATACAGTACAGTATGTGTTTCATCCAAGTGTTTATGTCATCAGGTGTATATAACACACAAAAGTTACAGTAATGTTATAGAGTATTTTTTCAAGTTCTACTCTCAATAAATGGAGACACATACTCTTCATTCAATCCTGATCTGGAAAGTTCCAGAAATATCTCCAAGAAAATTTCACATCATGTGTATGGATGTAAGTATAACACACATACACATGATAATTTTGGATGTTATGGAGTAATTTCTGAAGCTATGAAGGATAAATACAGGATGTGTTTCATCCAAGTATTTATGTCATCAGGTGTATATAACACACAGATACACATGAAAATTTGATAAGTTACAGTAACGTTATAGATAATTTTTTCAAGTTCTACTGTCAATAAATGGAGACACATACTCTTCATTCAATCCTGATCTGGAAAATTCCATGTGCATGGATGTATGTATAACACACATACACATTATAATTTGGGATGTTACAGAGTAATTTCTGAAGCTACTATCAATGAATAAAGCGACACATTTTTTTTGAGGATTCTGATTCAGAAACTTGACTTAATTGAGTTGAGTTAAATTCGATATCCGGATTCAAGCATTGGGGGGAGGAAAAAACACTTCACTGTACTGTACTGCGTCAGCATCCCAGAAACCGATGACGCATGATCACCTTTTTCCTTTGTTTTTTCTTCTCTCCTTCTTCTCAAGAATCGCGTGCCAGGTTTGCCAAGTGGGGCACGTGTTACAGGAAAGCACGCGGTACGTCACTTTTTTTTTAGATACTGTACCATGCCCGCGAGTCGTTCATTCCTCCCACCGCTTACGCACGAGGGAGACGGAAAAGAAAAAACTGGAGCACAGAAACGAAGACAGCTTTTTTTGTATTCCTTTCTTATTTTATCTATCTATCGTTTTTTTTCTTGATCACACTGTGCCACATTTGAGCGTCGTAACAAGTTACCCTCTTCTGAATTCTCAACAAAAGCGGTTGCTTGCACCATTATTTTTTACAACAAAGGCGCCCTCTTATTGTCTCTTGGCGGTTTCTAAGGGCGTAAGTAGGGATTTAATGCCTTTAATAACTCCCACAATTCATCACATTTTATTAAATATTTTTTTCTTGCTCGAAAGTATTTTAATTTAAAAGAAAGGATTACTGAGGAATTTATTCAGAATCTCCTCCTCAGCCAGTTGGAAGTAAAAGTCCAGAATACGGTGAAGAAAATATTTTTTTAAAGCCACATGAAGACATAAAAAGGGGTTTTCCAACTCACCAATTGTCCAAAGATGAGACACGCGTTTGAACATGAGGGAAACAAAATTGGTTCATTACGATCACATCTTGAGTGTTTTTATTTTTTTTTTCAAATCCACAAGAGTTTCAGCTCAGCACTTCAACCTAATGTAAAGTTTATATTTATTTTTGAGTACTGTACATCATTTCACAGCATAAGAAAAAAAAATTCAGGGAACCCGGATGTACAGTACTTTTTTATTCAAGTTTCTCAATTGATCACACTTGCCAAAAATTTCAAAAGAACTCACTTCTCAACTCACAAAATAGTCCTCAAATTACAGCTCAGCAAAGAATTTGATGGACACTGCAAAAAAATAACGCAAACTTTCTCAACCAAAAATGCATACTTGCTGAACAACAAAAAAAAAAAATTCACACAGCACATCACATCCAAAAACTGGAAAACTTTCATCAAACCCCAATATTTTATTTTCTGAATTTCAAAATGAAAACACTTTCCAAGTTTATCCACCAACAAGCTCGAATCTTTCTTCTACTGAAATAAGTTCCATAATCCGGTTCAGATTTACATGGATCACGATTCTAATAAGCTTCGAGCCTTGAAAATATTTAAATAAATCCACTGAACAACAGCACACTAAAAATACAAACGAAGGGCTCTAACCCGGAATCTTGATCTGATAGAATTTTTTTTGAAATTAGTGCGAAAAACAATTCCGATTATTTTTCCAGGATGCTGATTTCCGGGAGGAATATCCGTTAAGCGTATCTCTACATAACTATAATTACTGCACAGGAAAAAAACAACAACCAAGAGTTCGTTGTACGAGACCTTCGTTTCAAAAGGACGCAACACTCGCAATAAAATAATAAATTCCTGGGTTAAGTCCAGAATACGGTGAAGAAAATATTTTTTTAAAGCCACATGAAGACATAAAAAGGGGTTTTCCAACTCACCAATTGTCCAAAGATGAGACACGCGTTTGAACATGAGGGAAACAAAATTGGTTCACTACGATCACATCTTGAGTGTTTTTATTTTTTTTTCAAATCCACAAGAGTTTCAGCTCAGCACTTCAACCTAATGTAAAGTTTATATTTATTTTTGAGTACTCTACATCATTTCACAGCATAAGAAAAAAAAAATTCAGGGAACCCGGATGTACAGTACTTTTTTCTTCAAGTTTCTCAATTGATCACACTTGCCAAAAATTTCAAAAGAACCCACTTCTCAACTCACAAAATATTACTCAAACTTCAGCTCAGCAAAGAATTTTATGGACACTGCAAAAAAAAAAACGCACACTGTCTCCACTGATATAAAAAGCCAAAAAATTCATACTTGCTGAACAAAACAAAGAAAAATTCACACAGCACATCACATCCAGAAACTGAAAAATTTTCGAATATTTTATTTTCTAAATTTAAAAAAGAAAACACTTTCCAAGTTTGTCCACCAACAAGCTCGAATCTTTCTTCTACTGCAATAAGTTCCATAATCCGGTTCAGATTTACATGGATCACGATTCTAATAAGCTTCGAGCCATGAACATATTTAAATAAATCCACTGAAGAACAGCACACTAAAAATACAAAAGAAGGGCTCTAATCCGGAATCTTGATCTGATAGAATTTTTTTTGAAATTAGTGCGAAAATTAATTCCGATTATTTTTCCAGGATGCTGATTTCCGGGAGGAATATTCGTTAAGCGTATCTCTACATAACTATAATTACTGCACAGGAAAAAAACAACAACCAAGAGTTCGTTGTACGAGACCTTCGTTTCAAAAGGACGCAACACTCGCAATAAAATAATAAATTCCTGGGTTACGGGGTTGCGTCGCCAGCCGATTTAAGTTACTTTCGGTAAAGCAGGAAGGGACTACAACAGAGAGGAGGAGAGGAAGAAGAAGGAAGTGTGTGTGTGGCCCGGGTTCCGTTCCGCGACCGGGCATGACCCCGACTGGCAAGAGCGGACACGCGACCCCGAGCGCCGTTGTCGAGGTCATGCGGTACGCGGGCAGGGTCAACTCAACTCGCAGACACCTTTATCTCCCCCCCGCCATTCCCTTCCCGCCCTCCCAGCTTTACTCCGTTTCCCTTTCCTCTGTCCTTCTTTCCCCCTGCATTCTATTTTCTGTCCCTCTCGCGTGATTGTCCCGGGAGGGTAGCGCGGCGAGAGCAGAAAAAAGGCGGGGCCTAAGGGCTATACGGTACTGTAGTTGCAGTATTGTATCTGGGAGGCGGGCGCTGGGAGGCAGACCTTCTGGTTGAGAAAAGGTAATGGTGCTGCGTACATTAATTCTGCTCCACAATGAACCTTCCCATCATCATCACAAACATACATGGGTGGATTATCTACAACAACATTGAACAGACTGGAAAAAATGAGTTGTAGAAGTCTCTTGCAGTAGAGAATTTTCATAACATGGGGAAAGTTTCTTCAAGAACAAACAAAAAAAGTTGTTGTGGACAAGATTGTTGTACAGAGAGTTAACCTGTATATGAAGTGGGGTTCTTGAATGACAAAAGACTAACAAAACAAACATCTTGCATTTAAAAAAAACATTAACTTGCAGAACAAATTTGTTTCTTTTTTCTAAGGACAAAGAATATCGGAATTCCATGAAGAATTATTCAAAATTCTGAAATTTTTTGCCAGGGTTAGGAACATATTGTACAGTACATGAAGGGGCCAAAAGTCACAATATCATCCAGGTAGAGTACTTGGAACCTTTTATTATAATCTTTGCTTTCTTGAAAATTTGATTTTACCAGGATCTTTCCATATTTTGCATTTTGTGCACATTTCCTTCTTAAAATTCTTTAATTTTATGCTTATAACTCCCAGAATTGCACCCTTTTTTGTTGGTCAAGCAAAATTTTAGATCATAGCCATCAAGACATTTCTATAATCTTTTTTTCAATGAAACCTCAACAGATACAGTGTTTTGCTTCAAGAAAGCCTTGCTCACCCACAAATACGATTTCCTATGTGGGAATCACATTGCATGAGTATCCTTCATGGTGGATTTTTTTTTGAACATTGAACTAAAGCTGATACAAATTTTTGCTCCTGATTGGGAGACCACACTGTTTACACCAACTGAACAATACTAATCCCTTTTCAGAAAACTGAAAAACTACAGATTGATAGAAGTAATGAAAATGTCACTCATTATAAAGCTATAAACAAACTTTTTTGAATGTTTGGATTTCTACATGTTGGAACACAATGCTTACAATCATGTTGTAACTTTGGAGCATCTCAGTACAGTGTACTTTATTTGTATGATGGCAAATTGCTTCTCAATTCACACCAATGCTACTTTGATAATGTTTTGTGGAAATTTACCAGGCTGCAACAAACAAGTTGTGAATTTCAGAATGCAATCAAATAAATCACTGCAATGATCAAATGTACGAGCTTCCATTACATTTTTATTGATTACACCATGGTTTGGAAGACTAAAAAAATATATACTTGTTCCCAAATAACTTCTTCTGAATGTACAGTGCATCAACACTGTGTAGAATACTTTCAACTACTCTTAACTATTTTTCCTGGGTTTTTCCAGTTGCACAGCACAGGTGTGCATAGGTTAATTTAATATCTCACACACTAAACCAATCAGATAAATAATAAATAATGCTCCAGAAAAAAGCCATACTTATTTTTCCTAAGAGAGAGGATGCATTAGCCACAGCACTATCCACAAACCGATCCTGAGTGGCGATTCCCAAGTGCAGAAAAGGGAGGAAAGTGCAGGCCATTCTCCAGGAATAGCATCCAAACGAGGTCAGGCTTTAGGGAGACGCGGCCGTGACCATACATTCCATGGACGTTTCTCACTCTGTGACACATTGCCTAATCGCATAGGGCTTATCTGGACAGAGTGACAAACTCGGTATTTGGCATCATACTGCTCATTGCACTGTTTCAAGACCATGTTACTGCACTCAGGACTTTCAGTGAGATAAGATCCAATGAACTCAGCTAGATAACAGATAATCCTACCTTACACCATGAAAGGCATCAAATAATTTAATTTACTCACAGTTTAAAATAGAGTACAAGCTGCAGGCCTGGCCCACTACTAAATGATAAGATGTAGTTGGAAGTGCTATCAGGTTTGGGCATGAATTTGAATTTCACTTCAAAAAGTGCATTCTCTTCACTATCTCACTACCAACTTCCCATACTACTCACAGTTGATGTGGAGAATCAATACAATAAGGCATGTCATATTTAAAAAAAATGTAAATAAAAAATGAACCAATATTCAAATCAGGAAAATCAAAGAAGGAATTCAGGATTTCTTGGAATTGAATCAGCTGTTTAAAGCCTTTGAGATTTCCTACTCCCTCAATTAATTTCTTTAAAGTACAGATGCTTGCACTCAGAAGTTATCCTGTTGAATTCCAATGAATGATGCACATGAAAGAAAAAAAATTCAGGTAGATTGGACTATCTAAAGCAAGTGAAAATTGAGTGGCAAAATTTGATAAACCCACACATGAACATGGAAACATGCTGAAAGATATGAAAAATATGAAGACATAACTAGACATATACATTATATGGTCACATGCCAATAGATCTCAATCACATGCATACTGTCAGATATACTGCACATTATATGGTCACACAATTAAATTTGAATTAAATGTACACTAATTCAAGAAGTCAGTACACTACTGGGACACATATTGATGTATTCAAATTAAATTAAATGTACACAAAAGGAAATAATACATTGAGGCATACTGTTGTAAATTTATAATGTGGACACATACAGCAGAAATCCATCTTATTCCAAAATACTACAGGAAGACTCTCTATTATACAATGATCTTTTCTACATGAATTTTCTCTGTATAACAATTTTTGGTTCCTACCCATCTTATATAGGGGTTCTCTGCACCAGAATTCATTCTCTTTACAATTAATGTGTTTTCTCTGAATTTTGTTGTAGAGAGTCCATATATATATGGATAAATACTCAACTCAATGATGTATACATACAGTTTTCACAAGCTCAAAAATATAAAAATCCCTCAAAGTTGAATAAAAGTGTAAAAAAAAATTCCAGGTTTCCCCAAGGAAGGGCTGTCCAGAGAAAGCTCGATTCCTATACCGGTGCATCGCAAGGCGGGCGCTAGTGTGGCAAGATTATATAAGCGGGTTCCCGGGTGCCTCACGCGGCATCCCAGCGACACGTGACTCCACCGGGCCCAGGGAGCGGAACACCCATTATCATCACACACACACACACCCACTGCGTTACACTGTGGCCCTCTTTATTATTCCTTTTCTTTCTTTTCACCCCGTCCCTCTCCACGGGTTCCGAGGACGGAGTCACGTTTTTGCCTGGTCGTCCCTCCCTGTCCATGCCCCCGACGGGTTGCAACCAGCCACTCCCTCTCTTCCCAGGACACAGTGGCTTATTTATTATGTGAGTGGCCTGCGAGGAAAGAAGGGACTGCTGCTGCTGAGGGAGGGATAAGGGTTGTTCCCTAGAGGGGCATGACCACAAAGGACATGTCCCTGAATGTGGTTGAAGCTTAAACAGTACAGTGGATCCCCCCCCCCCCCACCCTCAACCCAAAAACTTTGTTCCAGAATAAGTTTTTTTATTTCTTGTCTTTAGAAATAATCAATAATACAATACTAAAACCAACTCCGTGGTTTTTACAAGTAACATAAAATTGATTACTTCTGGAGTGAAACAAAAACTAATACTGTACTTGACTCACAGAAATGGGTGTAACTTCAAAACTTACAAACATGTAGTGCTTGGTTTTATCCTAGAAAGGGAAACAAATTCAGGAGAAAAATTTTCTGGCATTAAATAATTTTTCAAGATGGACAAAAATAGTCCCCAGAAGTGATGAATGCCTCAGAGATGACAGAATTTTGGTCCTTCAATGTTTGCCTTGCTGTGACACCTTTCATAACTGTTTAAAATTGGTGATGAAATCCATGCATGCCTTTCCCAGGTAATTTTTTTTTATATTGTACAGTGGCCCCCCACCTAACAGACCTCCTGTGTAAGGGATTTTTGGCAAACAGACCAGCTCTGCAAGCAGTTTTTCCTCCCGCCCAACAGACAAAATTTAAATTAGTGTTGAAAATTGAAATTTTCAATATTTTATGTAATTGAATTCGTGTAAAGGACTTTTTGTCTAACAGACTTATCCCTTGCACGAATCAAGTCCATTAGACAGGGGTTGACTGTATTTGTTTTCCATCAACTTAAGCCTAGACAGGGACAAAGAAAAATTGAACAGCAACCAGGAAATTTGTTTTAAATCCCTCTTCAGAAACTATATAAGTCAATTTTATCCATTAAAAGAAGATGTATGATATAGGCCCTTACCAGTTACCAATACTGTACACCCAGCCCAGCACAACTCTTTTGCTCATAAACCTGTCCCGGGACACGTTCAATTGAAGGACTAATAGTCCCATGTTCCTTCCTTAAGCAAGGTACAACTTGGGCCTTCCTTCTCTACCTTTCTAGCCCCGTATCCCCTTCCTTCTCCTTTTCCTGGGTGCTAAGATAAGCACCCGGGTCACGCAACTGCTTGTCTTCAGCCGGTACCATAGGGTACAGGGCCGCGATTTCCAGGAAACCATCAACGGAGCTCATTTATATCATTTCAGGGACATGCGGAACTGAGTTCCAAATATCCTGGATTAAGCCTACATTTGCAAAATATAAAAAAATATTTTTGTTGTCAACTTGAGAATACATTTCAAATATCATGTTCCAGAGAAAGTACAAAAATATCTGAAAATTATTTTTGTTTATGCTCTCCAGATGGGGTCAGGCATATTCCTGCAAGCAGAATATCTTATGAATAATGCTGTATTATACAGTACTAATTTTGACAGATCATAATTTCCATTGATTCACCCACTTGAATGAAGCCAAATTCTCAACATCAAGATCATTAATGAAACTATTCTCAAGTCATTTCAAATTTTACTTAGAGAGGTTCAACTGTGCAATACAATTCAAGCATGAATAAATCAATCAATTACTGAAAACAGAGTCTGTTTTCTGATGCATGTTCAAAACATGGAAGCACATATCTCACATTTTGAAAATCTACAGAGGAAAAAATAAATAAAAGCACAAAAATATTTCAAAATCATTTTGTTTATGCTCTCCACATGGGTTCAGGCATATTCCTGCAAGTAGGATATCTACAAATAATGCTCAATTATACAGCACTAATTTTGCCAGATAATAAAGTCTATTGATTAACCCAATTGAATGAAGCCAAATTCTCAAAATCAAGATCAATAATACAAATACAGTGAGACCCCCTCATGCAGACTCCTCAACCTGTGGACAATTTGACATAGGGACACTTATTTTCCAGAAAAAAATCAATAAATAAGGCCCAACATGAGGACACTGACTCAACATAAGGACATTTTGTGATAAAATTGCTAATACGTTTCAGACCAAATTACAAGAAACAGATACAGTATTTCCAACCCTAAAATTGATGTAAGAAAAGTTCTTGGGCATTTCTCTCACCAAATTACCATCCATTTAGCTAATAAAAAAAATTACCTCCTTCTTAGAGGACTTCTACTTTTTTTCACTTGAATGTCTTTCTTGTAGATGCCAAAATTTCAGTGTACAGTTCAGAGATACACTATTCAATGCTCCAAAATTTCTTATTGAGTTGAAAATGTATTCACTAATTCAAATTCAAGCGGCAACATTTTTTTTTTCAAGGGAATTCTGAATAATGATTTCTTCCACAAAACACCAATGAAAAATTATAATGTAAGTCATTATAATGTAAGTCATTATGTAATTATAATGTTATAATGTATAATGTTATTATAATTATAATGTATAATTATAATGTAAGTCTATGGGAAAACAAGACTTGACTTTGGGACATTCCCACTTAGGGACACTCTTGATGCACCAATTATGTCTGCATCTCGGGGTCTCACAGTATAACTTTCAAGTCACTTTAAATTTTACTTGAGAGAGGCTCAACTGTATTACTCAAGTAAAGTATGAATAAATCAATCAATTGCTGAAAGCAGAGGTCTGTTTTCCGGTGCATGTTCAAATCATGTAACACACACATCTCACATTTTTGCAAATCCACAGAGGAAAAAAAATAAAGAATTCCCATATACAAAAGAGGTAATTAGTTCCCAGCTTTCTCCCTTTTCCGACTAATCCCACCAGTTTCCGAGTGTTGATTATCTTCAGAGAAGGACACGACACTCGAGAATCTCGCCTTAACCTTGCCCCCATACATTTCCGGGGGAGTCTAATGGTAAATCGGTTGGGGAAGCATTTCCAGAACCCGCGGGGACTTTTATCCCGTTACACAATCCCGTTCCATACAAGGAAAGGCCCTCGATTCAACACACACACATGTTCCACATCATTATTAATACCCCCCCCCCCCTTCATTTTCCCCCTGAGGAAGCGGAAGCAAGACATTCTTCCAACAGCCGAAGGTCCTTTACACTGAAGAACACTGGGGGCGGAAAGGGAGAAAAAGATGGAGATGGAGAGAGAGAGAGAGGAACAGCAACCCCGGGTTCCGTTACGTAACGAGGCCACATACATACATACATACACACACACACACACACACACAGACACAAGAGCATGATGATGAAGATGATGATGGTGATGGAAGAAGGTGGAAAAGCAAAGAGAGAGAAAGAAAGGAGAGGCGGAAATCCTCCCCAGAACGAGATCCGGGAGAGGGAAGCACAAGCGCCATACAGTACAGTACGGTACAGTAAAGTACAGTATACTACAGTATATATAAATGCAAGCAGGGAGCGATGACTTGCTTTGGCCTCGACCGCCAACAGCCATCATTCCATACCATTCAGAAGAAAGAAGACGAAGAAAAAACCACCACACAAGCAACTCCATACAGCACATCACAGTATTGTTCAGCAGTGAACGAATTCCATCGCAAACAGGTGATCATATTGACAAAAAGAACTTTTAGGAAACGCAGTAAAAAGCAGTGTTCCCCAACCCTGAAGTTTTTTTTTTTTTTGCCGGTCCGCGGGAAAATTTCTTCCACATAATAAATTTATTAAAAGTACGTAGTAATCAAGTCTATTATAAAAATCCAAAATTTTGGAGACAATGGTAGTTTAAATTATCTGATGAAAAACACAAATTTGTCAGTTTTTTCTTCTAATAGCAATTCAGGAATATTTTCACCTGATGAAATATGTTTTTTTTTTCAGTTTTCAACTTGAGCATCCCTTTTTTTCAAGGACATTTCCACTTTACAGCTGCTTCACGGATTCTCAACTTGATTTTTGCAATAATAGTTTTGTTCTGAGGACTGTACGGCAGGTATTGAAAATTTGTTATCACGAAAATATCGAAAGTTCATTGTGACAAAAATACAGTAGAACGTTTTCGAGAAGGATCCTAAGGGACAATCGAAAACATTTTACTTAGGGAAGCTACCATTTTTTTTGCCTTGAAAATTAATAGAAATAAACAATTGAAAAATAAACGAAGAATTATGGGAAGTTGAAATCGGAGATCTTTTCGGGCCAAAACTGCCTTGCAAAGAATCTAACAGGTTCATCATGATTGTAATTCCATGAAAAACTTCCAAGAAAACGCAAAATAAAGTTTTTTTTTTCAAACAAAAATACACTTGAACCTCTGCAGGGCGAATTCCAATAGAATCAGCAAAAATTCGAGTTTGGGAAATTTCAACTTATGGAAATTATCATTTTTGCCTCACAAAAAATCGAATTAAAGGAAGTTACAATTGGCTTTTTTGCCCCAAAACGAAGAGATGAGAATGTTTTCAAGACAAACTTTTGGGACAAATGAAATCAAGTTTGCTATCGCGAAAATATCGAAAATTCAAAAATACAGTTGAACGTCTTTAAGCCGAATTCCAAAAAAATAGCAAGTACATTTTTCTTGGAGAAACTACCATTTTTGCCTCGAAAAATAAGAGAAGAATGAGAGGAAATTTAAATTGGATATCTTTTCGGGCCAAAACTGCCTTGCGAAAGAGTTGACAGGTTTGCCAAAAACAGATGACAATGTTTTCACGAAAAACTTCCAAAAAAAACGGAAAATAAAATTTGTAATCGCGAAAATATCAAAAGAATTTCATTGCAACAAAAATACACTAGAACCTCTTCAAGGAAAAAAATCATAAGGGGATTTCAAGCAAAGGAAATTACAATTTTTGCCATTAAAAAAATAATTAAAGGATGTAGAAACTGGAGAGTTCTTTTTAGCACGAAATTAACAGGTGACAATTACAGGCATTTTTATTTTTTTAACGCCTAGGAAACGTAAAATTAAGTTCGTTTCAAGCATTATAATTGTTTTTCCGAATTATGTACAATCAATCAGACTCATTATTCAGTTGTCTACTTCCGCTTTTTTTTTGTGCTCAGACTATACTAAATTGTTTTGCATTTCACTTTAAAAAAAGAAACGCCAGTATCCATCTGGAATTGGTTTTTCTGGCGTTCAATAAGGATGAAGGCTACATATTTCTGGATAATTTATTTTCAGAAGGTGAAATACGGAAGCGTGTTCAAAATTACACAAAATTCTTCCCTCGAAACCCTGACCTTTTTTTTCTTTTTTTGTTTTAAGTAAGAACTTGAAACCCGTCTGACCTTGCTTCGAACCTTTCGCCTCAGCAGAGATCCAACTTCCAGCTCCATCCAAAGGTTATCTTCTTCTTCAGCAGCCGACAAATAATCCAGGAAAAGATACGCTTCATCACTTTTCAAAAGGTTCCACAAAATCCACAGTAAATCCGAAGAAAAATAAATTTTTCTCGTTGAAAAATTGGGAAAATACGCGGCGAGTTCACTTCCAGTGCACGTGACCCGAGTGCACAGATGACATGACACATGCTTTTTTTTTTCGTCAAGCGACGACGTCAACCTGAAAAAAAAAGAAATCTTTTTTAGAAAAACAGGTGCCACGGTTGGAAAAATTTCCGAGTGAACATGACTTTGCGGTTTTCTTCCTCTAGTAACATTGCGACGAGTTTCTTTATATATATTTACCAAAAAATAAAAATAAATAAATGACGATAAAATCTGGATAACTTATGACAGATTTTCCGCGGTTGAATCACCGAGACAAATACAGTACAGCATTTTTTATTATTGAGATGGTAGAACTTCTTGAGAGACATTCATGCGAAAAACAGAGGATGTTGACGAAACGAATCCATTAATTTAAACTTCCGATTTAAAAAGCTTTGACACTGCGAGCGGAAATTTACTGTTTAAAAATTTCAACAACAAAGTTGATGATTACAACAGCTTGAATGTGATTGCGAAATTTTTTATTGTATTGCATAACTTGAAAAATAAGAGAAAGCTGCACTTTGACATTTTCACGCAGGCAAAACAACACAAAACTTAGACCATTGAAATCTGACGACACACATGCATGCAATAAACTTCAAAACATTTCACTCATATTCTTCAGAGGTGAGACTCGAAAATTTGTTAAGTATTGTATCATCATTATTTTCAGACAGACCTCAAATGTGAAGCCTAAGTGAAAAGATGCTCAATTACATCCCTGAAATGTAATGCTGAGAAAATGAACTTATTGAAAATTTACCTAGTTTTACATTTAAGACCTTTGGTTACTTAGAGTTTTTAAATTGTCATTTGATGGAATAAGATTCTACCGAGTTTAGTAATACTTACAGATAATGGACTTTACAATGAAGAAGACCCTTTCCATTAATTCATGGCTACATTGTGCAAAGTCCTTTTTCACATTGTTTTTAACAAAAAACTGTAGCTAGTTTTACTTACAAGACCTCAAATTTCAGTTTCACATTGAAGAAGACCAAGCCAATCAATGCAGGCTCTAAAGGCCCTTTTCCTATGACCGTTCTTGCATTCTTAGGAAGTTAGTAAATAGTTTTACTTATAAGACATTAAAATTCATATTCCCCATGAGGAAGACCAAGTCAATAAATCCATGCTTTAGTATGTAAGGATATTTTCCTATGATGTTGAGAACAGAGTGGCTAGTTTTATTTCCAAGACCCTAAGTCACTTACAATTGTTGAAATCAGATTTGTTTGAACACGATTTTCCTGCACGTTCAGCAAGGTGTAAACTCATCAAAGAGCAAGTTTACACCCAGAATATCCTCATTTAAAATTTCTCACACTTTTTCACTTCTCCTCACAACAAAAGTGTTTGTTTCCTTAACTGGAAACCTCCAAAAATCAAAACCTTGTCAAATTTTTTCCCTAATCCCTAGAAATTCGACTTACAGAGGTTCAACTGTATGTAGGGCCCTTCTCATATGATGTTGGCCACAAAGTGACTAAATTTACTTCCAAAACCTCCACTCACTTGAGAGTTGCTGAAGTGAGATTTGTAGGAGCAAAATTCCACATTACTTTACTTTACTGTATTTAGTAACTGCGACTTTTATATAGTGGTCTTCTCAATGAAGAAGACCAAGTCCATCCATTGTGTCAAGTCCTTTCTTTCAGTGTTTAGAACATCAAGGATAAATACACTTAAAAGACCTAAAAATGCACTTAAAGGGCCAATTTCAAGGTTTTAAGAGACCTGAAAATAAAGTTCGCTATCTATTCTTTTTCTTTCTTCTGGGGCGATTTTTTTTTTTTTACCACAGGCCATTATTGCTGCTGGTCGCGCAGCAAGCGTTGTTCTTTCCTTCCTTCCTTTCCTTTTTTCGTTTCTTTCGTTCATTCTTCCCACCTGTCTCTCTGGTCTGCTCTCTTAGAGTCTTTCACTTCGTTCCACATCTCCGCGGCCTCAAATTCCACTTAGGTTGGATCACCACCATGCTTATGACTCCACCGAAACCGTTATTCCGAGTGCTCTTGGCTGGCTGGCTGCTGCTCATGCTGACACGCCGCGCGTTCCGCAAGTACGCGTTTCTCTTTTCTCTACCTTTATTTTATTTAAACTATATATTTTTCGGTCTATTGTACTTCTTTTTTTTTCATGGTTCCTTTCCGGTTGTAAGACAACGGTCACCTGTCAGCCACAGGACCATGTCCGCGGGGACGGATATATAGAGGTTATGAACTTACAAGGGAGACGAAGTTTTATTTTTATATACGCGGAGGGTGGGATTTTTTTTTGGTTGTTTTTGCCATGAGAAACCTCACGTATTTTTTCAAGATGAAATTGACCTGGATGTTGACACGGATCAACTTTTTATTTCATTTTTGGTGCGTCTGTCGTGGCTGGGATTATTGTCGAGGATCAATCGCTAGGATTTACTGTGATTCGAGCCAAGCTTCTGTGTCCCTTTTCTTTTAAAAAGTAATGTGCGTATTAAATTATTGACATAATGTGTCCTGGAATACATACGATGATTATTCTCGAATAGGAATTTTTTGGAAGCGTCAAACTTCAGGCCACGAATAAAAAAAAATAAATTATCAAACCAATGAATCGGCGGAATTCAGAACATTTCTGAATGCATTTTCCAAAAAGTCACGATTGCAACGCTAAAATAGCAGATTGAAGATTTCGACATGAATGTAAAACATTTTTTGAACTTTCCAGGAATTATTTGAGAGAAGGAAAGCGCTTTTAATTAATTAGCAGATCTGAATGAAATATGAAATGTCAACTTCTGTAATAAAATTGAGGACACAGTAAATTACTGTTACAGTAGATCACATTTACTCTCCCAATGCTTCATGGGGTTTCCTAAATTTCATCAATTAAAATTCTCCTTTCGGTGGAAAATTTACATTCAATAATGCACCTTTGATAGATACATTTTCTCACACTCTCAATTCAGCTCACTAAAACTTGTAAAAAAAAATAAACAAAGCATGGTTTTGGATAGTGGAATGGTAAAGATCATTGACTGAATTGATATCTTTTACTTCTCAGACATATTCAGATACTGTAAATGGGCTTTCATTCATTCATTTGACTCAAGTCATATTAAATGCAAATAAATTCCCAAAAGCAACAAAACAAAAAACCACATGTACAAAATTTCAACTTCAGAATTCTTCTTAGGGAAATAACAGATCTCACACTAAAAAGAATCCGAAATGCAAATCATTTCAGTGGTTTGCTCAATATACGTTGTGTTCAGCAAAAAATTGCACAAAAAATTTCTTGGCAGGGAAAAATCATTTTGCATAATACACTTGCTTTACATAACATTCCCAGACAAAAATGTAAGAATGTTATCAAGTATTTGGAGCATGCATTTGATTTTTTCAAATCAAAAAATTTGTTAAAGAAGAAGATTTAGGAAAAACTCTTATTATACTGTATTTTCAAACATTCACTAATTTCATGAGCAGAGAACTTCAAATCTCCATGATTATTGTGCTTCAACTTTATACGGATACATTTCTAATACAATGTAATACTATTGTTATTTAAAACTTGAATGTCAGAGGAAAAGTAATTATGCCTACAAATTCATGCACCAGTAATTTAAAAATCCATTGATACATGCAGATTTGTTTTATTTCATCAAGGATGTTGTGTCACACCTCTGAAGAGTTTGCAGATTTTTCAATCAGTTTCCAATTGGAAATTCATCCCACTATGGATAACTTCAATAATATAAGAGTTCACAACATTTTAAATTTCTTAAGAATGGTCAGAAGAAAATTAATGGCGAGAACAGCTTATCATGCTCTTCTTCCAAACACAATATCCATGTAATCATGAAAACCCAATGTATTGAGCAAAATTATTAAAAATCAGTCTTCAACACCAGTTGGTACCCTCAGCAAAAGGAGTATGACAGTCATTGAAATATGTAGGTATTTCTTTATACATTTAATCAGGGATGTTGTGTCAGATCTCTGAAGAGTTTGCAAATTGTTCAATCAGCATTCCAGCAAAAATTAGTTTTTTCCTTCCAAAACACAAGCCTTGCAATTGGAAATTCATCCCAGAATGGATTGCTTTAATAATACAGGAGTTCACGAAAGTTTCAAATTCTTGAGAAATATCAGAAGGAAATTAATGGCGAGAACAGCTTTTCATGCTGTTCTCTCATACACATATTTCCAATGCCTTCATGATAACCCAAGATATCAGGCACACACGCAAAAAATTAGTCTTCAACACCAGGCGCGGACCCTGTCCCAGCGGACACTCCTCAGAGCCAGACAACCTATCAAACCAGTCTCAATCATCCCAAGGCAAAGAAAGAAGGAGACCAAATAACGAAAGATAAGAGCTGAAAAAAAAAAGAAAGAATGAGCAAAAGAGCAGTAAATCGAGCGGGGAAAACTGTGGTGATGGCCAAGCGCTGATCGACTTACATAAACGGTTCCCTTTCATGTTTTTCCACGCAATATTCTATAGCCACTATATCTGGGCCACGGCACAACGGAACAACCGGCTTCGGGCGCACTTTCTGTCCTCGTAGTCACAAACCTCCATACGCAGAGATTTATTACTGGTTTATTTTATTTTATATATATCTCTTTAACCCACTCTTCCCTATAGCTTTTTATTCTCTGTTTCTGTCACTCTCTCAAAAAGCCTTTGCTCAGTTTTTTAACACGTTTTTATTAACTTGCTTTCTTGTTTGTTTGTTTGTCCGGATCAAATTTTGCAACTCTTCAGAGATCTGACACAACATCCCTGATTAAATGTATAAAGAAATACCTACATATTTCAATGACTGTCATACTCCTTTTGCTGAGGGTACCAACTGGTGTTGAAGACTGATTTTTAATAATTAAACGTGGTTTTTTAGATTAATTTTTTAATCTACTAAATTTTTTTTTTAAAGCTCCTCTCAATGGCCATTGCTCCTCTGACACCATGGAAAACCCCTCTTTTAAATAAATTTTAAAAGAGATAAAAGGGTGAGAATTCATTTCCTGGATGAGTTCTGTTGGACAAAAAAGCATAATTGTTCAAAAAACAATATCCCTCGAGGGTCCCTTTGGAAAAAAATTTCAGGCTAAAACAAAAACTTATACTTGACATCATCACAGACAGATGTAATTTTTTAAACCCATAGCCATTTTAAAAATTTTTCATTTATTTTTAAAATGAGTCAATTTTTTAAACTCATTTTTAAACTCACTGCTTGAATTTTTACCAAAAAAATGTTTGCAAGTGCTACACATGAAATTTTCTCTGGCATTACCAATCTTCCAAGAAAGACCAAGAAATTGTTTCCAGAAGTTTTTTTTTTCAACCTGGACAATTAAAAGTATTTTTGACTCCTTTTACAGTGTAAAGTGCCTTGGCAAAAAGTTTAAAAATCAAAATGCATAAACTTTATGCATGGACATGTGAAAACAAAATTTGTGTGGAAGCCATTTTATTTATTCGAAAATGTTAGGATGAAGAATTGTCAGGTTGAAGTAAGAAGAGGCCAGATAAAATCGAAATAATCCAGTAATTGGAAGTTGATTTAAAATTGTGAATGAGATCTTTGAAATCAAGAATGATATCCCTTGTCATAAATTCAAGTTTTACTTATTGGGGTGCCAGGATGTAATAATGGAGATACAACAAAAAATATTCCACATATCTCAATGAAGGCATAAATAATATCAAATTTTAGAGTTCCAACAGCTGTTCATTTTGTCAGGAATTAGAAAAATGAGGTCTTCATAAAACTAACAAAATTTCAACTGAATCTGCTTTTCTTGAGGCCATGGACTTCAAGTTCAATGCTGGAAATGTCATGGCTTTCAAAATTGTGTAGGTTATTCATTCCTGTTTTTTTTCATTTTAATATATCATCCTTGGTGTGCAGAGCATAACAATTCATTAAAAATTGACAGCAAAAATGAGCATATGCAATTAAAAGATGGTTTCTATTAAAATTGTTTATGAATATATCAAGTAATGTTCTGTAACAAGTCAATTAATCATAATCACACTTGGATACAAAATAATAATGATGGATATTGTGTACTTGAAATTAGGAATAAGTCACAGAGAAATCAATTGGTATTGTAAATCCAAGTGACCTGTCCTTACTCTTGAAAAAGGAAACAGGAAATGGACAACAGAAAAAGGTCACACTGCGGGTTTGTGACCTCATTTGGCTTCATAAAACCTGACCAGCTCCAAACATTAAGTCCCTTGAAAAAAGTAAAAATAAGTCATGATTTTTTATTATTTTTCTTCAGATCAACTAAAAATTGGCCATTATATAGTTGGGATATGCGCTAAGTTGAACCTCCTTGAGCAAAATAAAACCCCACAATTTGAATTTAGCCAATGCATTTCCAAGATGAGCTTCTTGAATCTAAATTTCCAGAGACATGAAGGCTTTCTGTTAGTAAACTGGGGATAAATTTTACAGCACCTCTTCCAGCAAACCAAGAAAAACTATGCAAATTATTTTGTTAATGCTTTCCATTATCAGGCAACTTTAGAACATCTATGAATAATACAGTAAAGTAAAAATATTATAATCAGGCTAGAAAAACATTGTCCATCATGCACCTACACAAATTAGAAAATTCTTTTTTCTTTAAAACCAAAACCTTTCAAAGTGCAAATATTTAGAGCACCTTAGAATTTCACATAGTAAGGGTTGAAATGTATTTAAAGCTCAGTGATATTTCAAGTTGCCAAGGTTCATTCTGCCTCACACCTTTCTTTCTCGGTGTCATACAAAAAAAAGAAGAGAATGTGAGCCACAAAAAAAATATGCGCACACTTTCGGCCATTTTGCACTCTCTTTTTCTGTTCCATTTCTTGATCGTTCTTCCATTTTCTTTTTTTTTGTGGTTGGACGAATGGAGAGTGACCCTATTTTCTTGGCGGTACTCGGTTCCCTCGGCAGTGGTATCATAACTCATCCGCGGAAGAAAGTGTCCCACTATTTTCCTTCTAAGTGGGTCGAATGCGCCGTTCGTTATACCGGACTCCCGTTAGGAATTGCATAATTTTTCCTGCGGCGAGATGCGATATGTTTCATTAACGCGGAATCGGAACAATAACAACAACAATAGCAAAAAATATTTTCTTTTCTGTTGTCGATGGAATTTTTTTTTTTTCATTTCATGGTGCCAGGAATAGTTGATGCGATCATTGTTGAGTGGTCCGTGTAAGACTGTAAGTGAAAGCCTCTTGAAAAAAGGGATTGTAAGACTTTTCTTTAAACTTCGATTTATTTAATGCGGGCTATATTTTTACACAACGGTATGGCAACAATAGGTTATGTGTTTAATTATTTTTCTCTAAGGGATTTTTTTATAAGTTGTAATCAGATTAAAATGGAAGCATATCACCAAGAAAATAGAGCAACTTTATTACTTCCGATCAAGTTTCTCACTTAAAGTCTAGAACTGTAGTTAGTAAATATGGGGGAAGCTTAGTGCACATTCTGTTTTGTATAAGTTACTATTTGATTTCGTTACTTCTTGTTGAATTGAAGTTGAGACAGTCAGAAGTTCATTTTCTAATAAAGATACTGTAAGATGGTTTCCTGCCAAGACAATTTGTGTAAATAAATCTAAATTTTAAATTTGATATTGTTTGTTTAAGTTGAAATGAATTTAATTTTCTGATGCAATCTAATTATTCCATTTGGACAAAATCAATCAGTTTAGCATTTTTTTTTGCTTGATTCCAAGCTTACTTTTACTATTTTGACTTACATTTTGTGCTTTGAGTACTTCATCTTATTCAAAAAATAAAGGTGTGCAATATTGCCTGTCATCTTCATGCAAAAAAGGAATACAGTAAAATCTCATTACAACAAAATTTTCAGTACAAAACACGTTTTTCCAAGTCTTGGCAGAAATTCCACAGATAAAAAGTAAGAACAGTAAAACAGTAAAAAAGCAGAAATTCCAGAGATGAAAAAGGAATGCAATAAAATATCCTGCAACAAATACCATTACAACACAATTTTCAGTACAACAAACTTTTTTTGAAGTCCCGGCAGATATTCCAGAGATAAAGAAGAAATACAGTAAAATCTCATTCAACAAATAGCATTACAACAAAACTTTCAGAACAACAAACTTTTTTCCAAGTCCCAGCAGGAATCCCAAAGGGTAAATATTATAAAAATCATGCTATAAAAACCCCATGAAGGCAGGCATTGCCTCAGACTTTCCATTCAAATTTGACTTGACTGGATCTGGGGACATGAATAGGAGGTGAAAAAAGGGAAAAACAATCCTCAAAATTTACCTAAACATTCTCCAATGATGCTCAACAAGTGTAAATTTTTTTTTTTTTAAATCCACTCTCATAAATCTCTGCAGGAATTGCTCAGAAAAACTTCAAGTCCACAAAAGGTGCTCATGTTTACCTAATATCCAGAGTGAGTATATTTACTCAAGTACCACACGCTTGAGTAAGGCGCACACAGGGGTTTTTCAGTTGAAAATTTTGCAAAAATCTTATCCCCAAGTAAGACGCGCACCCCAATTTTTAGTGAATCTAAAACCATGAAATTTCAAAAATA
>CAJPEX010003346.1:3146-29651 GCA_905338405.1 Notodromas monacha
TTTTCGGTTTAGAGAGAACACTTTTTTTCCCCTCGCAGAAAAATGAAATGGGTTGAAACTAATTCGTGTATTTTCGGTATTCGCTGCGTAAGCCTGAGAAAACTCGTTTCAAACTACAAAAATGTGTTTCTTACTTTTTTTGTGGTTCAAGAATGTCCACGAAGAGACAGAAAGAGAGCCTTCAACCTTTCTACGATGCTGTCAATGCCATTGTGTGTGTGTGGAGAAAAGTTGAAATGTGTTTGATGTACAAACACTAGTTCCCTTTGTTGAAGCAAATGCACGAGACGAAACGAAAGAAAACTGATTCCTTTTGCAAAAATTAAAAAGAAATTCGGACCTTCGCCATCTGTTCAAGTCAACGACCTGCTCCAGGTAATGTGCAAATTACGATCTGTTGCGGAACTTTTGTGACAGAGACATTTTACAGTATTTACCAACAGTACCTTCAGGGCAATTATCCACGCCTTGTGGTTGCTTTGATCTTCTTGACGAGCCAAAAATGGAATTGAGCTACTTAACTCGTCAAAGGAGGCGGTATTTATGCGTCGTCATCTCGAACACAAACAGCCTTCTCATCACGATTTGGCCAGAAACATTCGTTATTCCCTGAAATTTTCGATTTGTTATTCAGGTGAACAGTTTCTGAGATGGACGATTTGTTTCGTGGCTATATTGGCACTTATTTTTGGCAGTCCGCTTGGGCTGAATCTGCACTGCGAAGAGTTCGTAAACGATTAATTGCAGTTCTCAGATTTTTCTTTTGCTCAATGGAGCATGTAGCTCGTTTATTTTATGATAAATCAAAGATTTCAGACGTTATTTTTTTTATCATTACTGAGTAAAAAGAAAACAAGCAAGGGAGGGCCGTTATATCCACTCGCGAAGACAGCAGTGTCGAACCTGTGCTGTGCTTCACGCTTTAAAAATACAAAGAGCGACATCTGTGCAGCAACAGAATTGTTTCAACCCTGTAAAGTCATTTTATGCTCATCAGAGGTTACGTGGAGTTGATTAAATCTATAGGCATGTCAACTATAATGCATAAAAATTCAATGAAGTAGTATTTCATCGTATTTTTCATTATGCATATTTTTCTTATAGTTAAAATCCTTATTACGTGACACAGCATGTGCTTATCATGTGTCAAATTTGCAGTATGCCATTCTAAAAAGGAATCGATTGAAGTTAAAGCATGATTTTGTCGAAAAATGCTGATCATAGCAGGCCATTTAAATTCCTGAAAATATGTTCTTTCATTTGTAAGAAACATATGGAAGCTCTCAAAAGGATTCTGATGTCGTAATATGCAGGTGGTACCTCACAATTTGACAATCCTAAAATTTGACAGTTGAATTTGCCGGGAGTTTGACTCACAATTTGACCCTTGCCCCACAATTTCACCTGCTTTGGCCATTTTTTAGTGTTTTTGCAATTTCACAAAGTGTCGCACAATTTGCTGTCCACCACCTGTATACTGTACTGTACAATATTTCCCAGCAGTTTTGTGAAAAACAGCTGTTACATAAATGTGTCATCGGATTACCCGAATTTTCTTGAATCCTTTTATAAACCATTTAACTGCAAGAAAGAGTGGGAATTCAAAAGATAATGATGAGGATGGCGTCCTGAATTATATTCGGTCCGCTTGCACGTTCGTATCAAAGAAGTACTTGCTGCCTGTCCAGAACCCGTTAGAACGTATGGTTGCCGTTATCCCCTGGGGATTGGGTCGCTGATGAATAGGTTTCTATGAGAAACTGGCGTACTCAGTGTGACTTGAAAGAGTTAGGTTCACCCTGTAAACCACTGACCTAGATTAGATTGTACTGATTACTGTATACTTTAAAATATTGCCAAGGAAAGAAATCGATCACCATCCGACACCTCACAGAAAGTTTAGAAAATTTTATTCTCTAATTGAAGCCTGTGTAATGGGCGTGCTTCTGCCTGGAACCGCTTTTCCCTGACAACAATATGTGTAAACCTGTCAAAAGCGGTGAATAGTTTTCACTTGCATTGGAAAAAAGCAATAAAAATGCATCCGGAAAGGTTCCATTACTTATCGATGACTGTCTTCTTTTCTATCAGTTGTAACGGATGTTCATCTGGGATCTGGCTAATACATTATTCAGTAGTCACAGTGAATAGGGTTGCACTGATTGGTACTGCATGAGCCCAGTTTTGGTTTTATGGTCCAGAAAGTTTAAAGGGGTAGCGTGAATAATTTAAATGTTAATTCGAGTACCTTTATTTTGAAGCAAACGGGGAATCTTGCACAATGAGCCTGCAAATCTTGGGGATTGATGCGGAACATATTTACAGTCTACAATTTTAGAATCTAAATTAGATGATTATTGATATTTGCATTGAGGTTCCAACACTACCATCTTGCTCTCTAGATGCTTGATACACTAACACAAAAAGCAGGCACTCAATTTTTTTATCTGATTTTGAGTGATGACAAAACATCAAAAGTGATCTGAAATACAGAAATCGAAAGAACTCCTCAACCTAACCTTCATCTCGAAAATTTGGAAATGTTTCGACGCTTTTAATTTTTTCTAGTGCGTTGAAATTAAGGACAAATTCAACATCTTCAACATTGGTTTGAGCTGTTTCTCACAATCGTTTAGAAGAATATATTTTACCGTGAAGAATATTTGCGGAACTGAAAAGTGCCCATAAAAAACTTCACCCAAATTTTGATACACACAGGAAGACTTTCCGTGCAACGTGATTCAGGGGACCAGAAAAACTCGATGTAGAGAGAATTTCCTTGTGACCCAATGCGATGGGTTCTTTGCACAACAAAAAGTTTTTGCATTTTTAATTCCGACCTGCAAACATGTGATCTCCCCGCATTATAAGTGATGTACATAGATAATTAATTATTGAATTACTTTACTGTAATTGAGTAATTTTGGAGGAGAGATGCGTAGGTTTCTTTAATGCTGCACAAGGGCATATATATAGAGTATGAATACACATCGTGTGTTTATTTAAGACCATTTGGGTCTCCTTTTTATGCCAACTTTGTTCTGATGTAAGTAAAATGCGAAAAAAATTATATTTACATTACTTTACTTGGTATGAAGCTAGAAGTTTTGTTCTAGTCACGGCTGGGTATATATGCTTTTTCTCTCGGTTGTTTTTCAGTCTGTCTTTCTTCTGGAAACATCAGTTTCATGCCATTAACCTTCTTGTTCTCCAGAGCGTTCAACGTCGAATCATTCCTGGATGCGGGCGAATTGCGATCAGATTGCACTTTTTTCGCACATGAAAGTCATCAAGGCAGACTTTCTTGCAAGGTTCGCCGAACAACCCGATCGCGTGAATCCTCCTGAATGAGGAAATCATCTACGGTTTATTTCTCCCCCATCTGGATGGAATTTCAGATGCTTTCTTCCTACGATCATGTGGCGAAAAAATGATGAGGAAATGCGACGATTTGTCTACGTATATTCACCAGATTCTGTTGTCAACCCTCGCAAAAGCCTGACGAAATCAAGGAAGTGCGACATCATCGACTTGCGAATCATTCACGACGAAATAAGAAGCACGGTACAATATTTCATGTCACCTTTCCCACTCAAACAAAACACCACTTTCCCGACCTTCCGAACCATCACACGAACTTTCAGAAAATGTAGTTCATGAACTACCTGACGTACACAGTTATTGCTTATGATATTTCAAATACGTATTGATGATTTTTGGGCGTTGAATTCAACAGAGGTCATCGGAAAATATACAATTTGCGAGAATCATGAACTGTTGAACTCACGCGTCCTGTTTCAAATTTGAGAGTGTTTCAGAAGAACCCACGAAAATATCGTCGTTTTTCTTCTGACATTTCTGAAACAATCATTCGCACTTGATAAATGCTTGTGAGGTAGGAAGTTTATTGAAATATTGATTCAGAAAATGCTTACGCAGTCATCGTCAGATTTGTTTCATGTTAGAACCAACTGCTAAACGCGCCGTTTTTTAAACCTTTTAGATAGCTTTGCATTTTTATTTTTCGCCCCACTTTCACAGAAATGGAGCAAAATAAAATGTCATAGCTTTACCTGATGCATTTGCGTGTCAAGAAAAGGTGCAAATTTTAAAATAATAAAAAACTCCTAAGCAAATTAACAGTGCTTCCTATTTGAGTCCTGTCGTGGTTATTCCGTCATGCTTCATCAGGAAGTTCTCATACACAGCACTAAAAAAATGGATGCCTGAAGTGAAATATAGGTGCTGTACTTAATTTGAAAGTACTGGAAAAACTTGTGGCCCATTTTTGGCAGATATTGATCTTTCTTGCAATCAACTTTTCAAAGCTTGAACGCATGAAGGAATAATGCGGTATTTGAGAGAGAAATTTTAATCGCCTTGTGCTTCATTTCAATAAGGGACACTTCGGTACTAACAAAGCTTTTAAACCATCCCCGAAAGATATACAGATGTTTTTCAATGCATTTTTTATGATCAGACGACCGTTAGAATAATTTCAAATTGTATGCATTTGTTATGGATTTTAATCCTTTCGTATTTCATTTTGAGTTACTGGTGAACCTTGTTAACCATCCGTCTGGTGCCTTATCTTGATGTCATAAACTTCTTCACGAGCTGAAGTCCGCAGGAATGATCTTTATAATTTACTGTAGGATCAAATACAAGGATCTTAATCGTTTCGGAATGTCAACCTATAAGTTTCGGTAATTAACAAATCACCGAGGAGCGATGTAAATCTCAGGTCGTTTCTTCGAGTACACGACCTGGTAAAGGTGGGTAATCCTCGCTTTGAACGCGCCTGTACAGTATAAAAGGTAAAATTCCCACATCCGAACAAAGGTCTCGTCTTGCTTCTCCGGGTCAAAGATCCCCTTGTCCACGCAGGCCTTGAATCGCTTGTGCCAAACTTGCAAAGTGCGCATGTAGTCCACGCCAAAGTTCTGCATGTCCTCGACGACGAATTTGCTTTCGGCGTATTTCACCAGCAACTTGGGACTCGGCAAATACCCGTTGGGGAAGATGTACTTGTGAATGAATTGGTCTGCTTGCACGTGCACTGTTTTGCCGTTGGTGATGGACTGCACGAGAGCGAGTCCGCCGGGTTTCAGGACCCGATGGGCCACGTCGAAGAATTCAGGCAGGTTCATGAGTCCCACGTGCTCCAGGAACCCGACCGTGACGAGTCGGTCGAATTTTCCGCTCAAATTCCTGTGTGCATGGTTTTTTTATTGCCAAAATTGTAAGCGCTATTTTCCCTCCAATGACTTCACTGAGAATTTTCATGGGAGTTGGAATTCGGATCCGTCATATATGCACTCTGGGTCCGTTCAACTCATTTAAATTATCAGTGTGTCATATTATTTGAAAAACTCGACATTACTAAAACAATTTCATCAAACGCTGTTCGAAATAATGTATAAGAAACGCCAAAAAATAAGTCATTTGTGAAAATATACGAGACAATCGCTCAATTATTCAGATGACCTGTAACCTGTGTTTTCAAATTGATTTTCCTCGATGGGTTTAACATCCTATCACTGGTTAGCGTGACGATCAATTTAGGGGGAAAATTCAAAGGAAATTTCAGAAAAGCCTGAAAAATTTTCTAATGTCAAACCTATGAAAACCGTTGTGTCTGACTGATTATGGATAATTTATATAAATTACCCAGAGGGCAACTTACGCGGAAACATCAACTGGATGCAGTCATTTTGCTGCATGTTTTCAAAATTTAGGATGCAACTAAAACGATAAAATGGAATAGCTTTGCAACTGTAAGTGAAATTCAAATCGAATTTGTTTGTGAAGGGAATACTTGCATAATTCAAAATACACCATATTTTGGATAAAATTCAGTGTCGTTTTTGGTCCAACCTCTCCCGTTTATATTTTACGCTTCGCATTTTTCAGCACAACTATTGGATCTACTTCCTGTTCGACATGAAATTTAATGATTTCGATTCATTTAAAAAAAATTTTCAATATTTCAGAAAAAAAAGTTCTTTAAAATATAAGAATATAGATAGATATATATAGATATATATTTCTCAGTATATGATGTTACCGTAAATAAGACTCGGTGCTGTATAATGAAACCATCATCGTGTATATACATTGTATGTAACAATCTTCACTAAATTGAAGATCTACTTTTCCCACTCTACATCCGACTTTTTTATGTGCCCAAGAAGTTTTTGAAAAAGAGTGCTACAAGTATCACTGAAAATAAAGCCAAAAGGCTCTTCAAATGCAAGAATCGTTTCCAAAACGTTTGAAGTATTTCTGAATCCAGAGACGCCATTTTAAGTTTTTTTTAAAGCCATAATTAAATTTAATTTTGATTCCTTCGGAAATGATGTGAAACTTTCTTTTCCAGCATGTGAAAGACAGCAAGGAAAACTTGATCAGTGCTATTTTTCTCACCCTGAGAAAGGCTAGGGAATGATTTGAGACCAGCATTTAAAAGAAATTTGTGATTCGGCACTCGTGTACGTAAAACTGGGGCGTTGAAAACTGTAGGTTCATCTTGTTCAAGCTTTACTTGCCTATAGAATCCCATTCCAATGCCTCAATAATTGAAAAAAATAAATAAATCGCATATCCTGCTATGTAGTGCTGATGAGAGATTCGAAAATCGGAACACTAACCGGTAGTCGTCGAGGATGAAAGTGACTTGGTTGGCCAGTCCTCGTTGAGCCACCAGTTCCCTGGCGAATTTGACCTGCTCCGTCGAGATGTTGACCCCGGTCACTTTGACGCCGTAATTAGACGCCAGGAAGCAGGACAACGTGCCCCAACCGCAGCCGACGTCGACGACCGTCATTCCTGGTTCCAGTTGCAGCTTCCGAGCAATCAGATTCATCTTGTTCACCTGGAACGTTAACCGTTATATGCAGAGAAAACTTCCTCGGAATTATAATGCAAGAATGCTGTTTTCTTTACCTCGAATGCGAGTTATTGTGCCATGATTAATTTGCGTCGAGAATTTTCCCGTTTGTTGCTACCGCCTAACCTCTTCGTAAAAATTCATGGGACCATCAATTAAATTCCAGATAAGGAAACATGCATTTGTGTTGTTGGCGGAGGGGGGGGGGGGAATTATACAAAATTTGATTTGGTGGTAAATAATTGCTTCTTGAATGATTTGACAGCAGCAGGAATGAATTGGGAGCAACGGTTTATATGCCAAATTATTCTTTCACTTTGTTTCAAAATAAAAATTCCATTTTGATCGCTTTTCTACTTTCCTATTTCAATTCAATAAAACAATATTCAAAAGGCCTTTAGAAAATTAGAGATGTGCAGGTTTCAGAAGGAAAGCCTTCGAGCAAAAGGAGGTTTTCAATATATTTTTCAAGTGAAATCCAGACAGGGACTTTTAAAAGAATTATCGCCGACACTATGATGGGTATATATTCGACTTCGAAATATTTGAATTATCAAGGTTAAACTGATACAAAGTCACGACGTTTAATTGAATATCAAGCAAAATTATTGTTACTTCTGAGGACGATTTGAGTAACACATTTCTGAGATGCTCGTCAGATGCATATCTTCACCAGGAGCATTTACTATTCGTTACAGCAACTTCATGACTATAGAGTCAACACATGCATTAATATTTGGTTGATAACTAGAAAAAATAAAATAATGATAACGGTCGAAAAGTTCGTAATTTGTGAATAGTTCGTGGCTATGACCGGTTGACAATTTTTCTTGGCTTTAACAAGCCAGAAAGCGAACAATTGGATTCCCATTCCCCAGTTGAATTCCATACATTGATCGGATTCCTCGAGTGCATGGAAATAATAGTGTTGAAAATACACTGCATAGAAGGGGTAGTGCAAACGTTTCATCAGCATCTTGAAATTAATTTTTTTTGGGTATAACGAAGATTCTAGATCATACAATTATGTATTACGTATAGCTGTAAAATTTTAGCACAACTCAAAGGATTTTTCATTCACTAAAATTCTTTCTACAAGTGCCTCCCTTAAATAGAGTTGTCTTTTGTGGGATATTGTCCATTTAAGAAGGTTTTAATATAAATTGAAGCGATTCCCGCGTAGCTCTTGCGCTGTCTGTAAATTCGTAAAACATAAAATTGAGGGAAGTGGACCAAATTTCCTCACAATAACGGGTGCACTCGGATGTTTAAAAATCTCTTAAAGAGCAAACAATCGGAGAGAGGCTAAGAAGTATTGAAAAACATGGCATTTGTAAATATTCAGTGAGATTCCAACAGAGTCGATGAGCATTTATGAACCTGCCCTTCTAAAACCTTTATTTTCGAGACAGAAGTGGTCCAATTTTAAGCTTCTTCAGTTTGTAGCGTAAGTAGGAACAAGTTCAAAACTGGGTAATTGGTGTCGAGTCGAAAGGAACGCCTTCCTTTCCGGATCTTTCGTATACTATACAAAAAGTATGCCGTACCTGGGCCGCGTCGATGTCGTCGGGGTCCGCAACCCCGTCCCAATACCCGCAACTATATTGCATGTTGCTGTCGAGCCAGGCAGAAAAGAACTCGTTGCCCAAATTATAATGCTTTTTGGCAATAATGTCAGCTCGTGACACGGACTGCATGTTGAAGAGTCGGTAGTAGATGTCGAAAATGCGCCAGTTCCACGCCTTGAACATCTTGCGCTTCGTTTCCGGCGGAAGTTGGGCCAAGCCGGCGACTATTTCCTCAAGTGGCTGAGAACCCGTGTCCCACATTTTCGCCATGTACGTTTCCCCGAACCCGAGACTTCCGGATTTAGCCCAAGCCCAAAAGGCCCGTTCGTCGTGGATCACGATGTCTTGGCCGATCCGTACGCCGGCGCTGGCGAATCGCTTGGTCACCACTCGGCGGATGAGGGAATTCACCTGTTTCCAATTAAATAGAAATATAAATGTAAGAGTGCAAATGGAAACACAGAAAGAAACACTCAATTTGAAGATATTGGAGAGAGAGAGAATAAACCCGAACGTCGCCAGTGACCTTTCTCGTGAGGTTTATGGCCAGCGTTCTGTTTTTCTTCTCAATTTTTGACACAGTTCCAGAGGCGGCAATTTTGCGTGTCATTCCTTCTCTTTGTTCTGTCTCAGAATGGCAGAATGACAAGGCTTAATTTCTAGACTTTGTCATTCATCTTGTACCATATTTATGTTTTATCGTCCGGCAGCGATTGAAAAATTGAGCTTTTCCCATCCGAAAATTAGCTCAACTTACTGGACTAAAAAAATTTTAACCCCGATTTTCAAAGGAACATAGAAATCCTTCTTCATTCAATCAGAGTTTATCTGATCACTGACAATCATACGCTACATTTTTGTACTTCTTTTAAATTAGGTCAGAACTTTTCTTTTAAAGAGTAAATTATAGCGAGATATCTTAATATAAAGCTCCATTTTTGCAACAATAACAATTTTTTAAAATCTCAGGCAAGAAAGTCAATTTTTTTGCGACTGAATTTTAAATCGGACTCAATATTCCAAGGTCTAGTTGAACTGTTTTTCATATTCATAAATTGAAAAGTACAGTATACATACTCCAGATTTGCAATTCATCTTACCGATCTGCTCATGCATTAATGTTCTCGTTTGATTTTAAGACAAATGTATGTCCGAAGGCATTCGATGAATTCGGGTGACCCTACCTGAATGAGCAGAATTTAACACACGATTTAATGAAACCTAGTCTTGTTTTTTTAAGGATTATTTCTGAGGAATGAAGATTTGAGTGATGAATAAATACTAAATAAGGGAATATATGAACATGTAAATTTGAAAATATTCCATTTCAGCGGAAAATTTTTTTTCAAAATCAAAGAAAATGTCATTAAAAAACTTTTATAGCAAAACTCTCTCCGTTGAAAGAGAAGTGATGAAAAAAAATGCCGAAAATATCCGCGTCGATCATGTGTCAAGATTGTTCAAACTTTTGTTTCACGTCAAATTCCTTTATATTTCACAACATCGTCACAATTGTCTGATTGGAAAATTATTATACCAAAAATGTATTCACCTCGCTGAATTTCTAAAAAAAAATAGCGAACCTTCGGGGATATGAAGTTTCCTCCGATGATGACGACGTACATTGCGACTATTCCACAGCCAACCGCGACCACCGTGGTCCCAAAGCTCGGCAAAATCGCAAAAATGCCTTCAAACTCCATTTTCCCCCTTTTTTTTCTAAGTATGATGATAGGAAAAAAGCATCAAATTACTAAACCACCTGACCTGGATAGATCACTCAGATGACGGGAAATTACACGACCTATTTTGTGGGAAGAACTACGACAAGAACAGAGAAAATACTGTAATTTGGTTGTGTTCACTTATAAACTCACTAGCATTCTGGTTTTCCAAAATTCTTTTTGGAAAAATCTAAAAGAGCTCACTCGAATAAAATGGCAATTAGATTAACAGGATTTCAAATTTTGCCATGGGAATTCCGTAGGAGCACATAATGTGAAATAGTCCATTTGTTCCTTGAAGAGGATAAAAACATCGAATTGATCTCGATCGGATGAGACATGCTTTTTATTTGCTGGTTGTGAATTACTCTGTCATTATTTTATACATTTTCAATATGAAGTACTGTAATTTCCGGAATCCTTGACTTTTTAATTTTTCATAATGTTTGAAACTGTTGAAAAATGTAATCTAAATCACACACGTTTTTGTTCTTAATTTCCAGACATAAAGAAAAACAACGTTGAAGGCCTTTTGAAAAGCCTAGGAACATGTTTTCGCTTTGGATAAATTCAGATCACTGAGAAAGAATTTAAAAATCGAAGACCCACGTTTAACGCTATCAAAAATTGTAAAAAGCTTTTTATTTACGCATGAAATAATTAACCTGGCATTCTAAATTCCTGCATCATCTTCAATAATCAAAGATTATGATTTGTCTCGCACTGGGAGAATTTGGAATTCGACACAAGAACTGTCAGTTATTCAAAAATCTGTTGTGCTGAGGCTCTTTTAAAGATAGTAACAGTGCAAAAATGTCACGAGATCTTAATTCGAATGTGCAGGAATACCTTGCTTTTTTTAACATGGTGCGTGTCTCACAGAGCGGCGAGTGATACACGAGTCAGAACGGTATTTAATATATTTTTGGAAGCTAGGAAAAAACTCATTATAGGCCTCGGTGGAAATTTCTGAGTTAATTGCACCAGCACAAGTTACCCTTGAAAAAGAAAAAAAAGCACCCGAAAAAAATGCGGTCGGTTTCACGTGGACTTGTCCAACACTCGGCGTCTGGACGCGAACTGCTGGTGCCTGCAACTACAGCTAGAACTCACCTGGGATAAAGCAACATTGATGGACTGCATTTCTTCTTGCTCTTTTGTTTCCCTTCTTCGAGGCGTCCCTATTTTTCATTTTCTTTCTGCTTTAAAGCAGTCTTCTGATCCCCTTCTTCTCTGCTTCGCTGCACTGTAACTTTCTTCACGTATTCCTTCCCGTGTTGCTCATCAAGTGCGAACGTTCAACTCGGCAACGTGACCCACAGAAATATCATCCCACGTTCCGAATCCCGCTATATGGGCACTCTGCTGGATGCATAGTACTTCATGGTACTTTGTTGTAAGATATAAACAGAGAGAGAGAGAGAGAAAGAGGAAGGGAAAAATGGACATAACGGGCTCGAGTCGGGAATTGAGGACGAATCCGCTGATGAATATAAACTGGCGCAGCTGATGGTGCAGATTTTTGTTCGTCATCGCGTCTTTAGCAAATTTCAGGAATCAGCAAATTTTTAATCGATATAAGAAACGCTGAGGAGCAATGAATGAAAATTCAGCTTTTCGCTTCCTTTTTCGACCTGAAATTTGAATTCCTAGTTTTGCAACACGCGCTTTTGGATTTTTGTAGGCCGAAAAAGAAGGAAAAAAACGTAAAATGCTGCAGAGTCGAAACAATTTGAGATTTTTTTTTGTCTTGAGAGCAATCGTGGCCATTTCAGTGGTTTCCTCGCATACCTTGAATAAATTCCGTTATTCCGAATAAATCCGTTAGAGCAACGTTCTTTAGGATAGGCTGTAGGTCAGGTCACGTCAGGTTAAATGGGGTCCAGTTGGGGTGTTCGATTTGCATTCGCAGTAGAAACTATAAATGTATTCGTTTTCAGAATTGAATGAATTCAAAATAAAATTTGGACGTGTTGGCAATTTAAAAATTTTAAAAACTGTTTAAATTTGCACTAATTTACTTTAAAAGGAAAACCTTGTACTAATTTATTTTACAAGCAGCAAGACGTTTTAATACTGTCAATTTTAAATTTCATCTGGAATTCTGCACTTCCTCAATGGCAGATTTTCAATTCTCGATTGCTTTCATCGTTTTTTTTTTCTCAGGCTTGATTTTACTTCGATGCATCATCGGCGAAAACATTTCGTAGTACAAAATCTACTGTACCGTTTATAAATTGAAATTCCGCCAAGCTTGAAATACTTTAGTCCATTAATTTAAAGTGTATTTCATGGGGATTACCCAACGCAAGAATGTTTCGACGTTGAATGCAACTGAGGATGATTTGTCAATGCACTGTCCACTTGATCATCTTATATCTCTTTTCATACCAGAGTTAACTCATTTGATGAGAGTATTCTAAGATGATGTGCTATAAAATATATTATTTTCAAGTGTCATGATTAGCGAGAAACTTGTTCCTTATATTTTTCAAGTATACTAAACTGTTACCAAAGCTTGTGTACAGTTTTTATAAGAAGAAGTTTTCCAAGCCGTACACCTTGATAAATATAATTGATGTAACTTATTGAGTATGATCAAGAACACCTTAGAAGAAAATCAACTGACAGATGTAAACTGAAGAATTTGTAAAGAATGGAAGATTTAAGAATAAATTCAACACAGCAATTGGCCGGTGCGCGAACCAACCAGGGATTCTCTCCCAAACAGCGCAAGCCTTTGTTCAAATCGACAAGTAAGTATAACAAGATAAATATGCACAACAGTTTTGACAGGAAAATATGCACAACAGTTTTTGCGGACTTGTAAAATATTTCAGAAAATACAAATTTTGAGAACACAACGTAACGCTTTGCACGCAAAATTTGGACTGTGTTTTTCACAGGGAGTCAAGGGTCTTATATAATTTTTAGTCAATATGGTCTCAAATCTGAGTACCTTCCCCAGTTGTTGGGTTTCCTCGAAAATACCAGGTGTTGGTGTTTTTACAACATCTGGCTGTTGATAGGCAATTTGGAAAAATATATTTTGCTCCCCGGGAACTGGGTGTTTTTAGCTTGTAAATTTTTACAAGGCTGCGCAGATTTCGACGACAAGTATAAATTACTCTAGAGCTGTCTTTTCAAAAACATCTCGAAGTCAAGCGTGTCGCGTTCCTCAAACGACAGATGGTTCTCGGGAGCCGAAAGATAAATAAGAAAAAAGAATCTGGAGGGTCGCGGCCAGCAGCTGGCAAAATTTGGACCCTCTTTAACCCCTAGGAGACAAATGGGGGTCATATGACCTCCTTGCTAAATAATAAGAAAGAGAAAAGAAAAAGAGGGGTCGATTGCTAGAGAAGGGAATTGTTTTTTGAAGGTTTACAATTGTTTTGACTTGCCGCCCTGTCAGGGGGATTATTTTGCACTATTTTGAGACGCGTCCCGAGATGCGCCGATTGAGTTTCGAGAAACTCGTTTCCCTGTTACCCTTTTCAGGGATTTTCATGACTGTTGTCAAAGTTGGCGGGAAAATTCCGCACAGCTTGGTGAAGCGGGATGAATGAGATCTTGAATATTCGTATCAGAATTGACGACGAACTTTTCATCATCACTGTTTTCCGTTTATTTTTCAGACAATTTTGACGAGCTTGTGAAACCTTCGTCGTTCTTGAATTGTGAATGAGTACATTTGATAATTTCGTAGATGTCCTGCACATATTGGCAGAAAAGAAATTTACAACGAGATACGCTAGCTGAGGATCAGCGAGAAAAGAATTGATCGATCAATAATCGCCAATAATGACGTAGGGATCCACATTATTCGATCAGCTGATTGAAACGGAAGAATCTCTCTTTCCCCAGAATGCATAGTTTTCGATTTACAAAAAAATCGCGTTGATCCAAGCCGTGAAAAACAAAGTAGGCTAACGAAATGTGATATGAAGAGGTATGAAAACGACTAAATTATTCCGTCCTTGTCGTCAGTTGGAAAAGAACGCCAAAATTATGGAAATAATCTGATTAAGGGAAAAAAGACTGTTATGTGGTTCGAATGAGGCTTTTTATAAAAAAACTAAACTGTTCTCGAGGACTGCAGAATTTTTCCAGTTTTTGCTTTTCTCGTCAATTTTCTCTTGAGTACCTTATATGTAATATTCGGCGCAATCATTTAAATATAATCGACTCAGAAAAAACTCAGGTTGCGTCAGAAACCCGTTTCTTTCTCTCCTGGATTAACATATGGGAAAAGCCAGTGAGTCAAAAATATGCACTTATTCGAATTTTTTAAATATTGAGTACAATATCATCAAGACTGTATTTAAGACTTCATATCAAAGGAAGAGTCTGGAAATTTTGATCGGAAGAATAAATTTACTGAAAATTAGTCAGAAAAGTGTTCGATAGATTAATTTCACCAGAAAAAATTAAAGCCGTATTTTGCAGTTGATCATCAAAATATTATTTTTAGGAAGTACTGTACTGCCATTCACGAATTTGTGTAGCTTTTCGTTTCTTCAATAGAATTACTAGCACATCTTGAGTTGAGAACGTTTTAGATTTCAAAAAAAGTTTTTTCCCCGCCGTGCAAAAGAATTCAATGCATTGACACTAATTCGTATGTTTTCGATCTTCGCTGCGTATGAGCCTGAGAAAAACTCGTTTCGAACTACTGTATACAAATTTTTGTATCCTACTTTTTGTGTGGTTCAAGATTGTCCACGAAGAGACAGAAAAAGAGCTTTCAATCTTTTACGATGTTGTCAATGACATTGTACGTGTGTGGAGAAAATTTGAAGTGCGTTTGATGTGCAAAACACTATAGTTCCCTTTTGTTGAAGCAAATGCACGAGACGAGACGAAACGAAAGAAAACATACGACCTTCGCAAACAATAGGAAGAAATTCGGTGCTTGGAAAGAAATTCGGACATTCGCCAGCAATTAAAGTCACAATGGCCTGCTCAAGGTAAAATGTGCGAATCAGGTAATGTGCGAATAATGTGACCTGTTGTGGAACTTTTGTGACGGAGACATTGCAGTATTTACTAACAGTATACTTTCAGGGCAATTATCCACGCCTTGCGGTTGCTCTGATCTTTTTTGACGAACCAAAACTTGGACTTAAGGTACTGCACTTGACTCGCCGAATGAGCTGCTAAATATGGCATGCGTCGTCATCATGAACATAAACAGCATTCTCCCAGTTTAAACATTAGAAACGGTAATAATTACTTGTAATTTTTGATTCATTATTTAGGTGCACAGTTTCTGAGATGAACGGTTTGTTTCGTGGCTTTTGGCAATCTGTTTCAATTGAATCTGCACAAAAATTGCATGATTGATTGAGGAAAGCAGTTCTTAGATTTTTTCTTTGCTCAATGTAGAATGTAACCAGATCGATTTTGAGATGAATTAATGATTTCAAGCGTTATTTCATATGTTGTATCATGACTGAGGTACAAGAAACTATGGCCGCAGAATTCATGTAAAAAAAATATTTTACGGTTTATGAGTAAGAGTGACATCTGCGTAGAGGCATAATGGTTTCCAAAGTGAAAAATAATTCAATCGTTATTATAGTGGTTACGTGAAGTCAATGAAAATCACTGGACATGTCACTTTATGTGCCAAAATTATGTGAAGCATTCTTTCATTATGTTTTCACCATAAATGCTTTTCTTGCACTTGAAACTTGCAATATCTGACACAACACAAGCCTTTTTCACGTCATTCTGAAGAAAAACCAATCAACATTGGAGCATCATTTTGTCAAAATAAACCCCATTCTTGTGCATAGTTTCAGACATGTATAATTTTGAATCCACCCAGCAACTGCATTGCACAGATAACTGTATCATCATCATTGTCTGGTTACTGGTTGCTTATCATTTGGCTGTCATGGTCCCATTTATGTTCATGCACAGTCATAAGCCTTTTGATAAGCCCAAATCTTTATCCAAAAAAGTCCCAGTGCTTATTAATTGCGATATTTTCCTACAACCTCCTGTAACGGATGATCATCTAGGTGGTCAATACATAATTCAGTATTCACTGTGAATAGGGTTGAACTTCTTCGTATTGTATTAGCACACTTTTGGTTTAACAGTCCATGAACTGTACAGGGGCAGCTTGAATAGTTTCAATGTAAATTTGAAAGCCTTTATTTCTGACGAAAAATAGGAATCTTGCACAATGAAACGACAAATATTGGGCATTGATGTGGAACATTTTTACATCCTAAAATTTTAGAATCTGCAGAATTGTTGAACAAGTATCTTTGTAAGAGTTCCACATGCTCCCATCATGCTCTGTAGTAGAAGTTTGATACCCGAAAACAAGAATCCAGGCACTCAATTTTCAAAAATATAACTCTTTCTATGACAAACTGTCAAACGTGACCTGAAATACGCAAATTGAAAGAACTAGCCAACTTATCCTTGAATTAAAAATTTGAAAATATTTCCATGATCTTAGTTTTTTTTACAGTGCTTAAATTGATGACAAATTCATCCACAGGGGTGTAGGATGTTTTTCACAACCGTTGATAGAAGGATATTTCACCATGACGAATATTTGCCAAACTAAAAAGGCAATAATACACAAATTCCCTCAGATATTTAGTTCTACAAGGGAATCCTCCCTGAAATGCAATTCAGGCGACCAGAAAAACAGATGTCGAGAAAATTTCGTTGTAGAGGACCCCTTGTCTGATTGTTAGAGAAGCTTGCTCTTGAAGAAAAAATCATTGTTGGGAGAGTCAAGCTGTATCATTTTTTCTTAATTCCGATTGGCCAACTTGTAATCTCACTGTGTTTCAAGTACTGCACATTGATAATTAATTACTGTATTGGAATAGTCTACTGTAAAAACGGAATTTTGAAGGAAAAATGCATAATCTTCTAAAATGCTGAGCAAGGGCATTGAGTACAAACACAGAACTCATGTACAGTGTTAGGAATGATTTAGTAAAGATTAAATAGAATATGTTTTTAGAAATAAATGTCACAAAGAATTTGGTTGGGCTATGAATTGGGTGAAATTTCACCTTATTTTACGGTTATTGTACAGTTAAACCCCGTTAAACCGCCCCCCGATAAACCGCCACCCTCACTTAACGCCAAAATTTCATCTGAAACAAATTAGCCTAATACTAAATGGATGGGGAAACCTCGATAGACCGCCATCCGCCAAGGTTTTTTGTGTCACAAATTGCCTAGAGCCCTTCATTTTTCCCTCTATAAACCGCCAATGATTTCTCCCAACAAAATCATCATTCAGATAGACCGCCATCCGCCATCCGCCAAGGTTTTTTGTGTCACAAATTGCCTAGAGCCCTTCATTTTTCCCTCTATAAACCGCCAATGATTTCTCCCAACAAAATCATCATTCAAAGACAGTCCAACTGACCACCAGTTTGATCACCCAAAGAACTATTCTACAGTGTTCACAGCAGAACTAGACAAGAGAATATTTTGTCTGGTCCTCAGACCCTGCATTTTTTTTCATCCCCAGCTGCTGGATAAAATAGCAGTGTCCTTCTTCAGATAAATTTTGACCCTAAAATGTCTAACTTCCTCAATTCACATAAATTTACTGGTCTTCATAAAAAAAAAGTTTCCCTGGAAAAAAATAGAATAATTTGGAATTAGGCTTTATGATGGAATCAACCACTCTTTCAATTGAAAAGCCTGCTGCTAATCAATGCAATTTTATGATGGATTTTACATTTATGTGTAAAATATGTTTATTGTTTTTCTTCACTCATTTATTTTATGCACTCATCATTTGTAAACAGCCTTTTCATAAAAATGTCTCTTCACTCTTGTAGTCCTGTGCAGTTCAGAAGTAGAGTGTTTTTTGATGAGATGCAAAATATGCAAAACTGTGCATATTATCTAGTATGCTAAAGAAAGAAAAAAAATAATTTTACAATTTAAATCCCCCACCCCTACACAAAAGACCAAGCTAGTCTACAGTGTGACTGGATCAGACATACAGCAGCCCTTCAATTTTTGGCTTGTGACAGCTGCTAAACAAAATAGATCTTTAAAAATGAGTATAGTAATAAAAAACAAAATATTATGTGGTTCCAATCTGTATATTTTCCAGATAATTTTATGGATACTGTGCACAGAAGACACCCATTGAAACATTATAAAATTTGTACAGTAATATAAAATTACCACAGATCTCAAATAATTAGTGCCCAAGAATTGCACCCATATTATCATTTCTTTAAATTTTCATTTAAAAAATTTGCGAGTTTTTTACACTCAGATTGAACTGTTTTTCTTATCAAGGGGTGCATTTTTTTCTGTTGTGACCAGCGGGTCAAACGCTTTTTACTGCTGGGCTTTGGTTTGGGTTTTTGGCTTGGCAAAAAAATTGGGGTTGCCACTTAGTCCTACCCCATGTTTTTCTTATCAAGGGGTGAATTTTTTTCTGTTGTGACCAGCGGGTCAAACGCTTTTTACTGCTGGGCTTTGGTTTGGGTTTTTGGCTTGGCAAAAAAATTGGGGTTGCCACTTAGTCCTACCCCAATAAACCGCCACCCCCGTTAAACCGCCAAATTTGTCCTGGACAAACGTTGGCGGTTTAACGAGGTTTGACTGTAATTCAAGAACACAGTCAACACACACAATATTCAAAAAAATGCTGGAGTGTCATGTATGAGAGCTCAGAGAAGAGTGTGAGTTTTTGAGATGAAGTAGGAAAACAGGAAAACTGTCCTTCAAGGACAAATAACAGTATTAGGATTTGGCAATAAAAAAGAGCCTTTGAGGCTCTCAGGAGAAATGGGTGTGTGAACCAAGGTCTTCCCCTGTTCACACAGAGATGTACAAGGACAAGTTTTTCTGAGACTTTGGATTCTTCAGTTCATTATTCAGGGTAACAAATTATACTCTAACATTTATTTTTGCGACATACAGTATGTAGGGATGGTTGGCTCTCCTTCTTCATGACGTCTTCATATTCTGTGGGTAAGGTAAAGTTTGAAACGTAATTTATAGTTCATGCTGAATGAGATATAAGTTTTGTTCTAGTCACGGCTGGGTATGTGCTTTTCCTCTCTGTTGTTTTTTCATTCTGTCTTTATTTAGGAAACAGCAGTTTCAGGCCATTAACCTCTTTGTTCTCCAGAGCGTTCAACGTCGAATCATTCCTGAATGCGGGCGAATTGTGATCAGATCGCACTTTTTTCGCACATGAAAGTCATCATCAAGGCAGACTTTCTTGCAAGGTTCGTCGAACAACCCGATCACGTGGATTCTCCTGAATGAGCATACCATCTACGATTTATTTTTCACCCATCTGGATGGAATTTCAGATGCTCTCTTCCTACGGTCACGTGGCAAAAAAATGATGAGGAAATGCGACGATTTGTCTAGCGTATATTTACCAAATTCTCTTGTCAACCCTAAAAAAATGTAAACCCTCGCGAAAGCTTGCGGAAAACAAGGAAGTGCGACATCGACTCACATATCATATACTGTATGACGAAATAAAAAGTAAGTATTTCATGTCACTTCTCCACTCACAAAAAGCCGGAGAATTCCCCCACCTTTACGACCACGAACCATCAACCCGATCTTTCAGGAAATGTAGTTCATGAGCTAACTGACATCCGTATTTATTGCATATGATTTCAAACACGAACTGATGGCTCCATGATGAATTCCCGTAGGAGAAAAAATCCCGCTGCCCGAAAATCCCGTGAGGCCAAAAATCCCGTAGGCCAGAAAATCTTGTAGGCCAGAAAATCTTGCTTGGTCCAAAAATCCCATAGGTACGAAAATCCCGTACGTGCAAAAATCCCGCGATGAGTACTACAAAATTGTAATATTGTCTGGGTTACCCTTCCAACTGTCTGGAAAAAATAAAAATCTGGTGGATTATGAAATTGTGTTACTGCAAGGGTTTTAATTCCTTCCAAGGGTTTGGGAGGTTTAGGGATTATCTTTCTCAATAGAATCCCACCTTCACTTCCTCATCTTTCTCAAAAGAAAGGTGAGGAAGCCTGGGATAGATGTAGCCTTCATTTGGAGCCTTCATCCCTGCATTTTTTGTATATAAACTGTGTACTATTTTAATGATTTTCACAGCTCAACTTTCCCTTTTGAAGTAATAAACTTGCATCAGTTTGGGTGGAAATCTTGTAGAGTTGAAAATTTTTTGACTTTTTATGGATTTTTTATTTTATTTCCTATACATCATGTACTGTACTGTATATTGAACATTAAGATTTGAAAATGAAATATCACTATATACAGTATAACTGCATTTAGACTTCTTTGATAATTTTGAATTGCTTAAATACCATTACATTCTGTAGTTTTCAAACTAGGTTTTTCTAATATGAAAATTCATTTTTCGAGATTTTCGTACCTACGGGATTTTTGGACCTTCCGAGATTTTTGGGCCTATGGGATTTTCGGCCGCGCGGGATTTTTGGGCCGCGGGATTTTTTCTCTCACGGGATTTTATCCTGCACCCAAATTGATGATTGAACGACGTTGAATTGAACAGTGCTCAAGGAAAAATACTATCTATATACAATGTGCCAGAATCAAGCTGCATGGACACATGCGTCCTGTTTCAAATTTGAGTGTCCTCCACCAAAACTCACGAAACTACCATTGTTTTTCGGAAATCTCAGAAGCCATCATTTGCACTTGATCGATGCTTCTGAGGCTGCTGGTAGGAAGTTAATTGAAATCTTGATGCAGTGCATGTTTAGGCGGTCATCACTAATCAGATATATGTTTCATGTTAGAATCAATTTCTAAACCTAAGTAGTTTTTTAGGCATTTTAAATACTTGTATAGTTCTTTATCCTTATGTTTCGCTCCTGAAATGGAAGAACATAATATGTCAGTTTCACTTTAGGCATTTGCATTCAAAGAAAATCAGAAAATTGTAGAATGAACGAAAACTCCAGAACAATATATTGGACAGGGATTCCTATTTTAGTCCTGTCGTGGTTATCCCGTCATGCTTCGGTAAGTTCTCATAAACAGCACTAAAAAATGGGTGCCTGAAGCAATTAAAATATAGGTGATGTACTAAATTTGAAAGTACTGGAAAAAACTTGTGGATCATTTTTGGTATATATTGATCTTTCTTGCAATCAACTTTTCAAAGCTTGAAGGCATGAGCGAATAATGCGTTATTTGAGAGAGGAATATTAATCGCCTGGTGCTTCATTTCAAGGGACACTTTGGTACTAACAAGCTTCTAAACCGCATCATCCCCGAAATCTATTGACCTTCTTTCAGTAAATTTTAACGATCGGACGACCGTTAGAATAATTTCAACTATTATGCAGGGATTTAAATCGCTTCGTATACAGTATTACTTTATTTTAAGGCACCGATGAAGCTTGTAAACCCGCTTTTCTTGACATAAAGCTCTTCAAGGGCTGACGTCCGCAGGAATAACCTTTATTCTGTACGGTAGTATCAAATAGGGAACTTGATAGTTTCGAAATGTCAATCCAAAGTTTCGGTAATTAACAATTTACCGAGGAGCGATGTAAATCTCAGGTCGTTTCTTCGAGTACACGACCTGGTACAGATGGATAATCCTCGCCTTGAACCCGCTTGCACTGTATAAAAGATAAAATTCCCACATGCGAACAAAGGTCTCGTCTTGCTTCTCCGGGTCAAAGACCCCCTTGGCCACACAGGCCTTGAATCGCTTGTGCCAAACATGCAAAGTGCGCATGTAGTCCACGCCAAAGTTCTGCATGTCCTCGACAACGAATTTGCTTTCGGCGTATTTCACCAGCAACTTGGGACTCGGCAAATACCCGTTGGGGAAGATGTACTTTTGAATGAACCGATCTACTTGCACGTGCACTGTTTTCCCGCTGGTGATGCAATGAACGAGAGCGAGTCCACCGGGTTTCAGAACCTGATGGGCCACGTCGAAGAATTCCGGCATGTTCATGAGTCCCACGTGCTCCAGGAGCCCGACCGCGACGAGTCGGTCGAATTTTCCGCTCAAATTCCTGTGTGCATGGGCTTTTTTATTGCCAAAATTCTAAGCGCAATTTCCCCTTCAATGACTTGACTGAGAATTTTAATGGAAGTTGGACATTGTGCGCTCCGAGTCCGTTCAACTCATTTACATTCTCAGCTAAAAATGAAAAGAAGTGTGTCATACATTTCATTCATTTGAAAAATTTGGAATTACCCCAGCAATTTCATTAGGCACTGTTCTGAATATAATACACGTAAAAAAATTCATATGCAAACATATATTAGTGAATAACTCTTGATTTTAAGGTGACTTTTCCCTGTTTTTTGAAATTATATTTCTCAATGACTTTCAACTGTTATTCATTCTTTACCGTGGCAATACGAAGAATCAGTACTACAAATGCTGACATTTTGCATTCAAGATTAATCAGAACTGGAACATGAAATCTTTATTCTGCCAAAAACCAATTTTATCCCCCCCCCCCCTTAGCCATTTGATGACGAAATCCAAAGTTTGAAAAAATAAATCCAACAAAAAAGCCTGAAATATCATTCTAATGTGAAACCTAATAGAATGAGAGTTGTGTCTGACTGGCTGGTGCTGAATAATGTATAGGTACGTATAATATCCAGAGATAAATTATGTCTGCATAAATCATATCCAAAGACCAACTTACCGAAGAGCATCAACTGGATGTATAGTCATTTAGCAAACTGATTTTTAAAAATTGGGACGATGAAATTAAAAATATTTCGAAATTTGAATAAACTTCAATTAAAATAATTTGTATAGTGATGACTTGCACCATTCAAAAATTCATTTCTGAATACTATAATTCCGTGTACTTTTTGGTCCAAACTTTCCCTATTTACGCGTTATGTATCGTTCTTTTCAGTACGATTTTCGGATCTACATCCAGTTCGACAGGAGCATTGGTAATTTCTATCCATTTATACCAATATTGCAATATTTTAGAAAAATTTACTGTAAAATATGAGAATATGCATTAGTCTCGGGAAGATACTCGTACGTATATAAATATCTTGGCTGTACATTATATGCAGTTATTCCTCACCAAATTAAGGATTTATTTTCCTCACTTCACATCCTATACTTTTGTGATGCATCCAAGACGTTTTTGTAAAATAGTGCTACAAGCATCACTGAAAAGAAAACTGAAAACCTCTTGAAATACGCAGAATCATTAGCAAAACTTTCAATGTATTATTTCAGAATCCAAAGCCGCAACTACGAGTTTTTCTCTTTAGCCATATTCAATTTTGGTTTAACTCCTTTGACATAATATTAATAATTTCTCATTCCAGCATGTCGTAAAGGAAAACAGAGAAACTTAATCGGTGCAAATCTTCTTACCCTGAGAATGGCCAGAGAATGATTTAAGACCAGGATGTAAAGAAATTTTAGATACTCCTGTGAGTAAAACCGGGGTGTTGGAAAACTGTGGGTTCATCTTTCGTTCATCTCGTTCAAGCTTTACTTGCCTAGAATCCCATTCCAATGCCTCATTGATTGAGAAAAAAAATGAATCACATGTCCTGCTATATAGTGCTGATGAGAGATTCGAAAATCGGAACACTAACCGGTAGTCGTCGAGGATGAAAGTGACTTGGTTTTCTAGTCCTCGTTGAGCCACCAGTTCCCTGGCGAATTTGACCTGCTCCGTCGAGATATTGACCCCGGTCACTTTGACGCCGTAATTAGAGGCCAGGAAGCAGGACAACGTGCCCCAACCACAGCCAAGGTCGACGACCGTCATTCCTGGTTCCAGTTGCAACTTCCGAGCAATCAGATTCATCTTGTTCACCTGGAACATCGACCGTTACAGAGAAAACTTACACTTGGTATTATATCGCGCATATGCTATGAACGAAGTTTTCCTTACCTCGAATGTAATATATGCTGTGTTGAATAATTTGAATTGGGAAAGTTCATATTTCTTGATATAGTATAACCTCTATAAGTCATACAGTGAGACTCTAAAATACGGACACCCCCGGCATACGGACGATTTGACGTATGTGCACTTGAAACTTTTTCAAATCTGGCGTGACATCCAGACAATATCTGAAAATTTGGACAATTTTCATGCATTTCTATAGACACATGAAAATTTTTAATTTTCAAAATTTGGACATATTTTGAACAAGTTGAGCTGCTTTTATAACAAAACTTATTTTATATATACTGAACTCAAATTTATGATCAACAACCGGTTACTTTTGTGTTTCTTTTTCTGAGTATTCTCCATTATCTGTGCACAGTATAAGAAGACTTTTAGTTTTTTTTTTGCCTTTTGGGCTTTTGATGCCAGAAAATCAGATTCAGTGTGCATTTTTCCACGCAGGTGTAATCTAGCTTTTCTTACATTGAGAAAAACAATTTAATTGTACAGTATTTGTTGTAGAATTTATTTCTAATTTTTGATGAACTGAAGGACCTGTTGAATCATTTCCCATCAAAGTTTATGCTGGGAAAACTAGATCCAATATGCAGACAATCCAACATAGGGTGGTAGGGGTCCAAGCACCAATTACGTTTGCATTGTGGGGTCTCACAGCATTTCCTAACCTCTTCAAGTCATAGTTCAAGGGACTGGCAAATACATTCAAGTTAGGGAGGTTTTGACTTAGGGAAACGACCATTTGTGTAAGGGTGAACGAAAGAATAATAAAAGCACATTTTAATTGTTATCAGTCTAGGGCTCTAGGCCTTAAATTGCTTCTTAAATGGGTTGACCAGATGCTGAACTTGGTGGGGGTTTATTTGCTGGATTATTCATTAATTTCCTTTCAAAATGCATTGATAAGCATTTCGATTGTATGTCTCTTTGTCATGTGTCAATAAAACAATTGTCAAAAGGCCTCAAGAAAATTTAAGTTATGAAGGTTTGAGGAAGAAAGTCTTTTAATTTTGGAAAGGTTTTTATGCATGATTCATCAGGAAATACAAACAGGGACTTGACCACAACCAAAAAAATCAACAATAGGAAGATATATGACTTAGGAAGGTTTGAATATAATCAAACAAAAACTGTAGAAAGACATAACTTTTAATTGAATATCAAGCAAAATTATTGCAACCTGTATGAGAAACATTTAATCTCACATTTCTCAGATGCTCATCTGTAACTTAGAATTGAATACAATATTAGTTCACCTTTGAGTGAGTATTAATAATTGGTCTCATTCTTACATATTACCAAAAAATGCCTGACTTTGAGTGAGTGTATTCATTAGTTATTATATCTAAACCTGGATATCAAGAGCATGGATCTTCAGCTAATTGAATTGTCTTTCTTTTGATGGCTTTGGAAATATTTTGTCATTTTTCTGGAGTTGTTCTGGTTTTAATCTGATATACACCAAAGCATTGAAAAAGGAAAACCTGCTGTTTGACTTTATCTTTGATTGGAATTTTCCACCCATCCATGGATTGTTGCTTCAATAAAATTTTAGTCTGAATTTAGAAAAAGAATATATCGGACTCACCAAAAACATCATCAGAGAACATTTATTTATCTAAGCCTCTTATCAAATACATTGATGAGTTCTCTCAAGAGAACTTTCCACATATATTGCCTAAGAGCCACATAATTGCTTCAGCACTTCAAATACCTTCAAACACAGAGATTTTGTAAAACCCTTCATAATTTAAGAGTGATTGCGGGTAAAACTCATCAGATACATTTTGTTCACCTGGAACAGTTGATATCTGTTACAACTACAAAAACTTACCTGATGGTAATGATGGAAAGGCTATTATTTTTTCCCCCTTGAATGCGACTTGTTCTGTGATATTTTATTTGAACCAAACATGTTTCCTTTGGTTGATACAAAAGGAGAATTTGTTCTTTGATTCCAAATGAAATTAATGCGTGGGTTTGGGGGACAATTTTAATGACGTTTTCTTGTACGCTCAGCAGATGAAATCCTTCCCCAGCAGATGAGTTTTGGTCCTTCGAGTCGGATCGAGGGAAATCAGAAGTGTGAGAAAAAAGTGCGCTAACAGCAAAAGTGAAGTAGGGGATATAGGGCAATTCCGAAATGCAGTAGACCCTTGCCAATTCTTGCGTAGATCATTGCGGATGAGAGAAAGCTCGCTGAGGTAACACATCTTGATCTGACGCAGAGAGTTGGGGGCTATATTGGCCTGGTACTGTGTGAAGAATATTGCACTTATCCATAAAATTTTTCCCCTTAATCATAAACCTTCAGGAAACTGTCCCACCAGAGTGCATCTGAAGCTGAATCAAGAATTGAAACATTCACTCACTATCCAGACCTTGAAGCAGTGATAATCATCATCATCTTGTGTATATTG
>CAJPEX010003347.1:0-29632 GCA_905338405.1 Notodromas monacha
TTCTGGAATCACAGACGGTGTGTTTTTATTTTTAAATATATACCTTATGGTTTTCTCTCAATGATTGGGATCTATCCAGTCTTGAAGGTTTTATTTTTCTGTTGTCCCTTTTTCTATGTACTGTTCCTGCGAGTTGGATTAATCAGCCGTTTTGTATTATTGTCGCAGGTTTCTCTCTAATGAAGGGGGAGCTTAAGTTGGACTCGTTTGCGTGTCTCGGTAGTAGTTTTAAGAAGAATGCGTTAAAAGAGTTCGAAGGAAAGCTTTGGGAACGTCAGATTTTTCTAAATACGTGACACGTAATGGTAGGAGTTCGACGTAGGTACAGGAAAATTTATTTTTTATTCATGACAATTACAGCTGCGTATTTTTTTTTTATGTACGTAGTTCTTCATTTCGGGTGGAAGTAAACTTTTCTGGTACTTCTGAACTCCTGTAATGCTTCGGGTACTTTTTTTCGAGAATAGAACGAACGCTGCACGTTTTATTAATTCCCTCGAAATAAGGATATATTTTATTTTGAATAAAGCTTTTGAAATTTAGTGAAATACGTTGGCTGATGAGAACCTTTTTTTCAACGTGATTTAATGTCAATATGTTTGAACTGCGTTGCACATTTTTTGGCGGGATCTTCAGGGAATATTCCCAGTAAAATGATGGAATCATTAAGAGAAGGTTATCCCTTTTGAAGCTCATGCTAAAAATTTTTGCTGTAACAAAATCATTTAAATTTTAACTTCCCCAGATGAGAAAACAAAAGAAAAGGCTTACGGACTTAAATGTAGTAGAGAGAGCAAATAAGCACAAGGCGTAAAATGAAGTACTACGTAATGCAAAATTATATGTTCAGTTCTTAGTTCATTCATTAAAGAACCCCAGTAATCACTTCTTCAAACTTCCGTTATTGATTGCAAAATATAAGCTGAGTCACCGGTATGTTCATCGCATGAGATGATGTAAAAACACAAGTTCTGAATTTTTAGGCTGGACTCATTCTGGTTATTTATTATATTTGCTCTTCAATGTTCTTTTTTTTTTTTAATAGTAATAGAAACCCCACTTTACCCTTAAAGGGGCCTTAGGAGCCTAGTTAAAAGTAAGTGCTAGTCTGTAAGGTAAGCTTTAATGCTTTCGCGTCGCTTTGCACTTTGTGACTTAGTAGAACACCGAGAGGAGAAATGCGGCTTGTTTCATCTGCATACTGTTTTTCACGATAAATAATAGAGAATGATTATGCATTCTGGCCGCATTGACCCGTCCTTAGTTTTTGGGGGAAAAAGGGATGAAATAATATGGAGGCAGTTCTTCAGCTTGAACATTTGCAGTGTAATGCTGTTTGCGGCAATTTGAGCATTTCTATCCCGTCGGGGGCAATGAAAGTTTCGATGGGTAGGTAATCAGTCCCATTTAAGTATGAGGCGTCTTTTTCTTGACGAGAAAAGGTTCATATTTTCGAAAAAAAAAAATTGTTTTGTATTGTTTGTTTTTTGGATGATGACAAGAAGGTATTTGCTGATTGAGGTCAATTTTTATGAAGTGAGACCCCCACATGCGGACACCTTGACCTGCGGACAATTCGACATGGGGACACTTATTTTATAATAAAAAATTAATAAAAATGGCCCGACATGAGGAAACTGACTCAACATAGGGACATTTTATTATAATATTTCAAATACATTTCAGGCCAAATTACAAGAAGCAGATATTTCCAACCCTAAAATTGGTGTTGGGCATTTATCTCACCAATTTACCATCCATATAGATAATTAGAAAAAAGTACCTCCAGCAGAGAGGGACTTAATTCTCCATTTTTTAAACTAGAATATTATTTTTACAGAGAATGCCAACATTTCCATGTACTGTATACAGAGGTATCAGTATTAAATTCCCCAAATGCCCATATTGCATTGAAATATATTGATTGACATCAGTTTAAATTGGGAGACAATTTTTATTTTCATGGAATTATGGTGAGTATTTTGTATGTAAAACACCAATAAAAAATTACATAATGTAAGTCTAAAGGAAAATGAGACTTGACTTAGGGACACTCTTGATGCATCAATTACGTCCGCATCTTGGGGTCTCACTGTATACAGAAAATCTTAATTCGACTTGAATATGAAAACTGCTTTCTCGCTCGTCCTGTACTTTTATTACCTGATTGAAACATGCAGGAAGTGTAAAATTCAAATCGAAACACCCAAAAAAAGTAGCAGAATAGTAATTTGGGTGGGGTCGCCATTTGCTGCCTTCGCATTTGCGTGGGCAGCTGTAGAATAAGATGGGAGAACCCAAAGGAGTGTCGAATTCTTCGGTGAAGCAAGAGAAAGAATTTTCCAAATGGTGACAAAGAAGGGTGAAACAACAAAGTTCCAAAATATCTGCGAAACGTGTTATGAGGCAATATTTCCTGCGGAAAAAATTTCATTTTGCGATAACATTTTATGAAGTGAATTGAAATGACGAAAATCATTTAAAAATGTGGTGTACGAAATTGTGTTCGAATGAGATTACGGTAATATAGAAGGTACGACTTCTTTTTAGCGAAATCCAAGTACTGTACAAAGAAGGAAGCAAATATGTTTCTTAAAAGAAGTTTGTGTTTCTTGAAAGAAGTATTTTTACTGGAGTTTCTCGAGGACAAAAATGATCTCTACAGGATTTTCTTATTAAATAAATCCCAGATTATATTCAACATAACTTTTTTGTCAATGCTAATATGAGTAAATGATTATTCAAATCAGAACACAGAAAACTTGGGAGAAAAAATTATGAAAATTTTAAGGCAATCACCAGCAGAAAGCCTTCCAACAATTAAATTTGCCTAAATGAACAATGAAAATTCGCTGTAAAAAAATTTCTTTACAACTTTCTTCACATTATTTCTCTGAGAACCTTTGAAAAACATTTTTTAATTACATTGATTTGTGATGACAGAATTATTTTTAAACGTAATTCCGTCACTAGTTTTTTCTCAACTAAGGTGCTTTTGTCAGATATGGATTTTCAAATATTGTCCATCAGTAGAAAAAAAATTGTCATAAAGACTACGTAAATAAACATACCCAGGCCAGCAGGAACTGGTGGTGGAGCTGCAGGCGGTGGTGCCACAATTGGCACCACTGGAACCGCCGGAGGCGGTGCTATGGGAGGTGGATACCTACAAATAATGGTCTTCACCTCATCTCCATCAAGTTCCAGACCAGCATGGAAGCGCACAATTATGTTGTTTATGAAAACTCGAGCAGGATCTTGAATGGTTCCACAACCTATTTATTGAAAAAAAAGTATCAATTTTTCAGCTTTTTTAATAAAACAGCTTATATTTTTACACTAAGTTTCATCCAAATTCAGCCTGAAGCAGAAGAAACACATGGAAGAAAATTCTTGAATGACAAATCTTCAATAATTCCACAACCTATTTTTAGAATGAAATATTTGTTTACAGCTTAGCTAATCTAAAAGCTCATTGTTATGATAAGAAAGTTCAAACTCCAGCCTAAGACAGGATGACAATTCTTGAATGACAGCTATTCCATGGTTCCACAACCTGTTATTAGAATGAAATATTCATATACATATCAGCTAATTTAACATCTTATTTTTATAATAAGAAGGTTCAACATTCAGCCAGATGCAGGATGATAATTTTTAAATCACAGATTTTCCATAGTTTCACAACTTAATTTTTAGAATGAAATATCCATTTTCAGCTAAGCTAATTAAACAGCTTATTGTTATAAACTTGCAGTAAGAAGGTTCAAAATTCAGCCTGAGGCAGGATTGCAATTCCTTAATGACAAATGATCTTTAATGGATCCACAACCTGTTTTCAGAATTAAAAATCCATTTATAGCTTAGCTAATTTAATAGTTCATTGTTTATCATAAGGTTCATCCAAATCAAGCCTGAAGCAGAATGACAATACACTCTAATATGATCATAGACTGACATAACCTGATTTTTGACAGAGTAAGAAACTCCTGTAAAAATGTATTTTCAAGAAAAAGCATATACAAACCTCTGAGAGGCAAAGCAAGTGTATAACTTCTTCCTCCATTGCCATTCACAGAACAGGCACTGAATCTATTGAAGTCTGCATAGATCCTACCCCAGAATGGCTCAGAGAATTCAACATCCACATTCATGGCCCCAGAGGTGCAGTTGAGAAAAGCAGAGGTCCTGTTTGTACGGATCACAGAGCCAAGCCCTTCTTCGTAGGTACCATCCAACTTGACCACACCCTGGACCTGTTGAGTGTGATTCACAGCACAGTTATTGCAGTACTTGATTTTTATTATTTTTTAAGGAAGTATATTAAATATGGATTCAATCAGCATACTTCATCTGAAAATAGCCAAGGCTCCATCATCCTCAAAAATTAGACCAACAAGATGTTTCTTGCAAGTTTTGCAATTCACCTCCAAAAAAGCAATGAATACTAATAAAAACAAACAGAAATAAATTATTCAGCTTATTAAAAATGGGAAGCAGAAGAAACTTTGATACTCATCAACTGCCAATATTTCATACAAAAAAGAAATCAGCATAATCTGATTGATTGAAAATGTAACCCTCTTGAAATTTTGAACATAAAAAATGTCAATTCACTAAAAAGGAGCTTCAATGATGTTCAAGAAATAGAGCAAAGGCGATTTTGATTTCAATTGAAGATAAATGAGGAAAGTCTACAAAGAATTTGAAGCAATAGTGGACCAAAAAGACATGGAAAAAGCATAAGATGAGTTATCCCAGAATCATATTTAAAAAAGGGTGTATTCAAAAAAATATGTTGCAATATAATTTAATGTTCAGTAAAAATACAGCTTCTCTTATTCAAAGCTGTTCTTTGGAAGTTCAGAATGTTTTCTGATTATTTTTGGCCAGAAAACAGAGAGAAAATCAAGTTTTGAAGAACTGCCTCAAATTTCTATTGGCACACTATTATAAGACATATTTCTGAAATAGAATCATTTTTCCCATTCACACTCTATTTCTCTCTGAGCTACCTAAAATGTTTCTTATAAGAACCCCAAATTCCTAGGTGGAACATGTTGGCCATAGGATAAAGTGAGCAACTGAAGAACTGAAAAGTGGAAAACCTGAAAACTAGCATGATAAAAATATGGTACTGTAGTTTTACCTGAGATAATTAACCATCTTTAATCTTACTAAAGGTGACCAGAGAATTACATTCAAATTTCACATGACAAACAACAGCACTGAGAATGAATTCCTCCTTCTTGATTTGGAGTTCAGTTTTTCAACGTTTTCAAATTCTCATGGCTGAACATATACATCGCTTCTTTGTAAGAGGTGGACCCAGCAGGTAAGTTTTATTGGATTTCCCAAAGTGGTCTGTGAGCCACAAACACCATCAACAAGTCCTTGGAACATCTCTCTACCTGGGCACACATTCATATCCATTTTCCCCACATTGGTGCTACAAAACAGGGGTACAGTACAGTAAAGTATATCAGTAGTTGAACTTTTGAAACTCACTGTTCCTGCCACAGTCTTCTTGTCATCAATTGAAGGTGGTAAATTCACATCAGGGTCACCACCAAGATTCTTATTCTGTGCCACAATCAGCACAGGATCCACTTTTGTCTGCACCAGCTGACCATTTCCACAACCAAGACCAAACAACAAGATGGTCCAAACCAGCATCATTTTCAGTGAAACTGAGGGGTAAGCATCAGCCCCCTTATTCAGATGCACTCTTAAAGCCATGATGTCCAATTTTTTGCTGGAATTTCCAGATAAGCTCGCACAACTCAGCACATGACTGCTTTATATTCTTCCTCACTGTGGGATGAGGATTCGGTACATCACATCACCATTGCCTGTGAAGCAAGAGACAGGTTCAGGATTACGCCACACAATATATAGTGGAATATGATGCACGCTTTCCGTTTGGAAACTAGGGCACTCCCCAAAAAGAAAATGAAGAATGTCTTTCAAAATCTTAGGAATTTTAATTTTTGCAAACTGTGCACGGCGTTTCATTTTTGGGTTGGCCAACTTTATTATGTATAAAGATCAAAGAGAAGAGTGAAAATACAAGATGGTTTTGGCAGGTTGCAACTGGCCCAAAACTTTTGAGAAATTCAGTACAGTATTTATTATTCATATTTCAAGAGAAAATATAGCATAATATATGACATGAAATTATTTTTTAGCATTCTGGAGAAACTGCAGGTTACAATAAAATTCCACAATTGGCACTGACTTATCAGAAGAACATTTGCTAGAATGAATGAATGAACAGAACACTTTATTTGCCGCTTTTCAGCGTTCACAAGGCACAACCAAGACTCCCGCATCCAAACCCCCTCCCCACCCAACCCAATCCTTTTTAGTGAATTGACATTTTTTATGTTCAAAATTTCAAGAGGGTTACATTTTCAATCAATCAGATTATGCTGATTTCTTTCAAGTATGAAACAAAGGACAAACCAATGACAAAAACAAATGGGAGAACACACATTTGCTAGAAGAAAATATTCATCACACATTAAGTTTTGCTATACATTGCACAGATATTTGTGGAGAAAGCTCCAAAAAAGAAGCAGAAAATTAACCTGTTTCTCATCACAAATTTGAGGAAATTTTATAAAGAACTTCAATTTTTTTAAATTTTTGTGAATATAAATAAAATAGCTACATTTATTGAGGGAAATCCAAATCTTTATACAGTATATAAAAATTTTCAATTTTCCCCGAAATGTTGGAAAAGTGTCCCTATGTCAAGATAGTGTCCGGATGTCCGGGCAGAATGACATCACACACACACACACACACTCATAAAAAATTGGCAACAGTCTTTGATTCTCTTGCAGCATTCAGCACTCAAATATGTAGCAAAGAACAGGCCTGGGCCAGCAGTATATACAGAGACTATAGAGATCATGTATAGACAAAAACTTTACTATATTTCCGTAAAACTTTTTGAAGCAGGCGTTCCAATGCAACTGAGAGTCCCGTATGTGTAGGACAGGTATTTTCAGTTGTGCAGGGCACCGGAATTGCGTAAGGAGACTAAGACTAAAGCCACTCTCTCACATCTGCCCCATGTGAGCATTCGGAGAGGGGAAGTCCTCAAGGTGACCCACGCGGGGCGCCAGTCCACATCCGAGGAGTGAAGTTCTGCGGAAAGTGAATTTTGTGGTGACTTTTCAAGTCCTTCGTGCGGCAAAGTTAGGATGTTTTTGCAAAATTTTGTGCTGCTGAGCACTGGAAATTTAAAATATCTTGCTTTTGTACCAAGGCCTAAGTTGGGAAAAAGTATGATATTTTTAGATAATCCGGCAGAAAATGTTGAAAGAAAATTGTAAAAAAAATGCATCACTGGGTGGCACTCTTTTCTGCATTCCTGGGTTAGGATTTGCATGGGAAAATTCTGAAAACAACAGAAACTTTGCCTCCTGGATTTCTACCAACCTTGGTCTTCTCAATCTGGGAGCATTTCAGTGACCTAGGGTCAAACTGAAATGTGCCAACCCCCAAAAAGATCGTGACTCTGCTGTCCAAGGGTTAAAGAAACATTCAGTCTAACCTCTTCAAGTAGAATTTCAAGGAACCAGCAAAAGAATTGAATGAGGGAGGCTTTGAGTCAGCAAACAAAGAACTTTTGTAGCTGGAAACATAAAAAGATAGCAGGAAATAGTAAATGGTGATATTCTGGGTCTTAATTTGCTTGTCAAATGACTTGACAGGAGGCTGAACTTGGAGGCAGTGGGCTATTTTGGCAACTTTAGTCTTTTACTTCCCTTCAAGCACATCAAGTTACTTCTTTATAGAATTATCTCATACAAGAGTCAAGAAAATAATAGCAAAAAAAAGCCGCAGAAAAATTGAGTACATAGGTTTCAAAGGAAAAACCTTTGACTTTGATAGTTTTTCAACATTGATAGATAATTGTTTCCAGGGGAATTTTGATGAGAATTTCGAAAAAAAATCAACTCTTGGAGGTTTGTGTTTTCTTTCAAGGTTCAAATGTACTTCTGCCATTGAAAGACATTCATGGAGCCTCCCTTATATCGTATGCAGTAAAATATTGTTACAACAAACTTCTCAGGTCTTCAGAAAAAAATCGTAATACTGACTGCGTTTTTGCCACAAGATTTCCAAGATTGACTGAAAAACAGTTCCAAATCAGAAAAAACTTTTTGTACTGTAATTGGAGAAAAGTTTTTCCTGTTTCTACTTGATGATCCTGAATAATTCCCCATATAAAAAACACACATTTCGAGCTATCAGCTATGGATAGCCTCCCGTAAAATGGCTTTCCGCAGAATGAAATATTTATTTTCATTGAAAGTAAACGATACTTGAAATCGCCACGGAACCTCCCTCCGCGGATTCGGCATAGCCCCAACCCGCAGCAATACACTCAAAAAGATGTACGGGCCATCCAACTTGTTCCACGGGACAAGTACAGAAATATCCGTCAGAAAGTTCTTCACGATATTCAATTTTCAATAATGCCACGCAATTTCAATGACCAGAAGTAACTGGCCATTGAAATGTTTGCTAAATTACTTATAATGCTCCAAATCTACGTTTTAATATTTCATGGGAAGGGGGTTTGGTTGTGGAAATCTTGATTGAACCTTGTGAATGACAGAAAAAATATCTTATCCTTGTCATATAATTGATAATGTAGTTTTAGCAAAAGATTGTGCAGGAATAATGCATTTTTGGTCTATAAAAAACAAAAATGTATGGTTGCTGTATATCTATTGGACAAACATTCCCTTTCAATTTCATTCAAAATGTAATTTCTATGAATCAAAGCATGCAGGATTTAATTTTGATTTTGGTCTTCAAAAACACAAGTTCATGTTTTATGCAGCAAATACAAAAATAAATCTGATAATATTAATTCAACAGGTATAGTTTCTCAGCAAACAATGATCATAATGAAACTCTGATGGAATGTGATCTTCAAAAGTCAAACTCCTTAGGACTTTCATTTCAAAAATTTGCATGGGTTTTAATTTCCATTTTGTCTTCATGATTATAATCACTTGAAAAATTTTAAAACTTTAGTAGATTCAGGATTGTAAAAAAAACTGCCAGGAAATAAATGAACATGAACTTTTGGATCTAATCATAAATACAGTACTATACAACAAAATCGCATTACAAAAAAAGCCACTGGGATCAGTAAAAAACTTTTGTTGTGACAAACAATGCATTATTAACTCACATCAGTGACTCATTTTACACTGCAACAATTGGACAAGGACCTAAAATATGACTTCGTTGTGAGCGATTTTTCGTTATAATAAAACAATTCGCTGTAGCGAAATTTCACTGTAAATTCCGTCATGCATCTACCAAGCACATCCATGTCCCTCGGGACAAGAAGACAAGAGGACTAAAGTACGCTGATGAGTCTTCGGTGTCCATTCAAGAATGATGCTTGCTCAATCCGAAAAAATTCCTTTGGAAAGGAAAATAATTCAAACTTCCCACACAAATGTTGTCATAGTCTTGACTTTTTTTATGGATCTGGATAACTGACTAATGAAGTGCTCAGTCTACTACGTGTTTCGTCATGTCGCATACTTTCAAAGTTTCTCTAGCATGAGTAATAATTAAACAGCAGTAGTAAGAAAACTCAACTGGAAATAGATTCCTCCAAAAAATTTATTTCCTGTTGCTTTAGTTTTTTAATGAAAAAAACAAGCATTCGGAATTTTTTTCGAAAAAAAAATTGTCATTTTCACTTAGACGTTAGTGCATGTTAAATTATAATAGAGAAGCATTTTGCATCAGCCTCAAGATAATTAGTCGTGGTCTTATCATTTCTCGGTCAGATCGATTAAAATGCTAATTTGCATTGACCAACTTTCAAAGAAAATCCCATGTTCCATTTGAGCACATTTAAAAAAAATACAATTTTTGCAATAATGAAAAATTGCCGAAGCGCACATTTGCAAAATTATTCAGAATATAAGCAATCACAGTGAACTTGAACATCAAAACTGAAAAGATTTGCCATTCAAACGCGCTCATTATTCCGGAATTTAAACTTTGACATTGAACTTTCACATTTCATAAAACAATCGTCACAAATTTCATGGGAAATTGCTGAGGAAAAAAAAAAGTTTTTCTCATAACAATTTTGTGGGTCCCAATAAGGTGCTTGTTTCGACAGAATTTCACCTGCATGTGAAAATTGGTCTCAGAAAATTTCCGATTGTATGATAAATCCAATTCCGGAGAAAGTGAAGTCAATGCTTTCATCCAGCAAAAAAAAAAAAACCCATTTCCATAGCAGATTTTTTTTTGGCATAAAACAGCAGATTTGGTCCAACATTTTTTTATACAAATACAACAAAAAAGTACGTGGACCCAAAATGTACCCACCGATTTGGCAATAAACTATAAGGGTACCACAAATCTGCCTGAAATGAAGCCATGTGGTACTTTATGTGATGTGCCATTATTGCTTGAGCACAAACCTTCAAACGTTGTTCAGTGTGCGGAAAAACCTCTTTCGCTTATCGTAAAATTTGTTTCTGCGGTTAAATACGTGGGAAGGCAAGAGTTTTCGGTTCACGCTGTTTATTTTACAGGACTATACAGTTACCAACGGAGAATAAAACGGTCCGCGCATTAAAACTGTCTCCGTTTGCTCATCACGCCAAAAAAATAAATAAAAATCGCAGGAAAAACTGCACGCTGACCCCTTTTTTATATATACAATACAGTATATTATTGTACAGGTATAAGCCGTATAACCTAACGGAGCCTATATAAAAACGTCGATCCTTTCTTCCAGTCACCAAGACATTAAATCCTAGGTGTGTCATTGATGTGTGCTTGGGCCATGACTCGATCGATGAAGCCCATGCGTCAAACTGAACGGGCGTGACCAGATGTTGGATTCGTCAAGGTCTCACCTGTCTGATGACCAGTTGTGAGGAACCTGAAGGTCTTGTGGCTCAACGGAGCGCGGAAGACAAGTACAGTACCGTACGTGGGAGGCTACGAAACTTGTGCAATTTTTGTCCCGCATCTCGTCAACTTTTCATAACTGATAATTTATTCACAGAGGAACCCAGACTTTCTTTGGGCACAATTGGCTCATGCATTTGTGAATGGGATGTTGTAAAAGAAAGGAATGTGGCTGGACGTTGATAAGAATTTTCCCATAGACTATCTGCAAAAAATATTTTGATTACTTCTCAAAGTGTTGAATATTTGGTGAAAAGTTGCTCTGAAATTTCACAATGAGTTTTAAAAGAGGCTTATTTTGAAATACAGTGACATGTGGACACCTTTACCTGCTGACAATTTGAACATAGGGAGACTTAGTTTATCATAAAAAATTAATAAAAAAAAGGCCCAACGTGAGGACACTGACTCAACATAAGAACATTTTTGTTATAAAATTGCAAATACATTTCAGGCCAAATTACAAGAAACAGATATTTCCAACCCTGAAATTGACATAAGCAAAGTTCTTGGGCATTTCTGTCACCAATTTACCATCCATTTAGCAAATTTAAAAAATTACCTCCAGCACAGAGGGACTTCCTTCTCTCTTTTTCACTTGAATATTATTTTTACAGCCAACATTTCTATGTACTGAACAGAGGTATCAGTATTGAATTCCTCAAATGCCCACATTGCGTTAAAATATAATGATTGGAATCAGTTTAAATTGGGAGACGATTTTTATTTTCATGGAATTATGGTGAGTATTTTGTACATAAAACACCCATTAAAAATTATATAATGTAAGTCTAAAGGGAAATGAGACTTGACTTAGGAACATTTCAACTTAGGGACACTCTTGAAATGCCACTTACGTCCACATCCTGGGGTCTCACTGTTTTGTGATGAAACTCAATGCAAGAGGACTCCCTGTTCCAAAAAAAAATCAAGGGACCAAAAAATACTTGCTTTAGCAAGAAATTCTTTGTGGAGAATTCCTTTGAAATGTGCAGAAAACCCAATGAGGTCAAAAAAATTGTTTTACATAGAAAATTGCAGCAAACAAGATTGTTGCAGTGAGAGTCCACCTGTATGAGATTCTTCCTGACTTGACAGGTTTCAAATACTGTACCCTGTATTTGCTCAAGTAGCATTTGCAGCTTTTTTTTCTCAAAATTCAGAGGAAAAAACGGGGTAAGCATCATAGGTGGGTGTGCATTTTTCAAATTATTTTTAGATTTGATACTGATTGATTCTAATGGGAAATTTTAACCAGCTTCATCAGAAAAACGTATTGTTATGGTAAAAATTGGAAATTGATTGAAATCAGGTTCTATTCATGCCTAAATTCAAAGTTTGGCGCTCTTATTCATGTAATATTACTTGCTTAATCACTAAAATTAGGATGCGCATCTTACTTGGGGGTGTGTGTGGTAATCAAATAAATAATTATCCAATATTGTACTGCATCATAAAAAGTGGTAATCAATAAGTAAATACTGTACAGGAAATTATTTACATACAGTTTTAAAAAGGCAAATGACATTCATGTATTTAAGACTAGTTTTTGGAGGACCCTTTCATTTCTTCAGAAATTTAAAATGTAAATTAGAATTGAATGCATCAAAATTTGAGAAAATACATTCAATGTTCAAACAAAATTGGTTTCAAACTTTTTAAATCCATCAAGTTGGTGGAAACAGTTTTAAAAACACAATTTTTCATCATATAAAAGATGCCTTCCAGGAAGAACACATAAAAACACAGCAGTTGTTTACAATATTTGGCTGCTTTGAGGTTAGCACTGTTAGCAGTGATGAAAGATTAAATGAAACATCAGCTCCACTTTTATACCTTTCAGACTTTAGTGTAAATTTGATTAGTTGTAGCCTTGAATCAACAAAATTTTGAACCATTTTTCAAACCAGAAAGTCACACTGCTTATAAAGTTGAACCTTGAAAAGTCAAATCTCCCCAAGTCAAAATTTCCAAGTCCCCATCTGAATTACCTTGTAAACAATTCATTAAAAACCTCCTTAACTCAAAGGCTTTTCCTCTAAATCTAAAACCTCTGCAAGTCAAATTTTCAGAAGTCTTTTGGGCATTTTTGTCTTGACACAGGAAGAAAAAAAGCAACAAAAGACATAATTTGATGCATTTTGAAAGGATGTGACAGACACAATTGGGCCAATGAACTTCTGCCTCAAAGTTCAGCACCTTTCAACTCATTTTAGAATCAACGTAAACCCCAGATTATCACCATTTACAATTTCGTGCAATTCTTCTATGCTTCCCACAAAAAATACTTGGTTACACAGCTCAAAATTAATAACTTTGAATTGCCCTAAGTGGAATTTGTTTACTTGTCCCTTGAAATTCAACTTAGAGAGGTTCAACTATGTTATTGACCATCATTGAATGTAATTGATCTTGAACATAATTTTTGATGCCTTACTTGCCAAATAAATTTTACTATACAGAATTTCAGAAATTTGCACAAAGAAAAACGGTAGAAAAAGCCTCGCAAAAATCTTCTTTGCCAAGAAGCACAGGAAATTCAGCAATCAAGGCACAGAATGTACCTCTCCTCAGGAGGAAATAAAAGTTTCCTCTGGAAAAATATGTAAGCAATAAAAAGCAGTAATGAAAGAAACAAAGCAAAATTCCTTTGCCAAATGGAGAAATTCTTGCACTTGAAAGTCGACTTCCACCACATAAAATAAAATCATAAAATTCGCAGAACTTTCCTTCTGCATCATTCCCACAATTTCATTGCCAAGAAAAAAAAACCTTTTCAATATCAATACCGTACAGAAATCTCGTGTCATGACCCCAACAACGTCCATCTCTTTTATTTATTTTTTCAACAAGAATAATGATCAAGACCTTAACCAGAATCATTGCCCCTGTCCGTCTGTCAGCTGTTTGACCCTCAAGAACTGCATTCTTCGGGGCGTGTCCATCTCATGCCCATATTCAGAAGTGGCATTTTGTCCAGATTTGGGCAACAGATCTCGATTTCTGTCTCTTTCCCCCCTCTCTCTCTGGGATCCGGGTGGGAACTTGGGTTATTTTAGAGGGGCGTGTCCATCTCATGCCCATATTCAGAAGTGGCATTTTGTCCAGATTTGGGCAACAGATCTCGATTTCTGTCTCTTTCCCCCCTCTCTCTCTGGGATCCGGGTGGGAACTTGGGTTATTTTAGGGAAACACTGTGCGTCAGGGTTCCGCGAAGGAAAGGGAAAGAATACCGATCTGAATGGGGTCCCGAGATGCGGACATACTTATTGGTGCTTAGACCTTCTCCCTATACGCGTTGAAACGTCCGCATGTTCGATCACATTTTCTTAGACTTCAATGGGAATATTTTTCATTGGTTGATCAAAACTGAGGAAGAAGTCCACCAAAACTAGAATAAAATTTTTTTTTCTCAATTTCAAGATCCAGAGAATGTGACACCGCAAAAAATTGCCAAACTTATTTTGACCTTTAAACATGAAAAGAAACCCCTAAAAATGCAGAAAAAAAGCAAAAGTTTTACTGGACTCGGCACAGATGATGAAAAAAATACACACGAGTTTATATATTTTGAAATAAGAATTATAGCGAATTTATAATAAAAATTATTTTCAATTCTTGTGACTATAAAATCTAAATTTTTTAAGACAAAACTAGAGACATTGTCCGCATGTCGGGGCCTCATTGTGTATATATTTTCAGCTTCAAGCTTTGACACCTGGCCAGAACACCTGCATATCAGCAAGTCAAATTCCCAGTCATTTTTCTGCGGTTATGCAAGAAGGATGATTTGCGACGATTCCGTTTTGCATGCTAATTGACGACCAATACATTAAGAGTTCAAATTAGCCAAGCTTCAAGGAACCATGAAATCAATTAAGTGCGTTTAAATTCCCACGCATGTAAAGAGGCCAGATGGTCTGCATAATTAAAATATAAACCACATTACTTCCCTCTGTGCTCAGCATTGCCTCGTTATTCGCACGTACTAAAATGAGATTTTACAAAAAATTGAGAAACTTCGATGGATTGACGTTTTGTGTTTTGATTGAAGCATGTGTTTTTGTGTTTTCAAGCTTTTTGGAAGAAATACAGAAAGAAGCATTTGCGCTTTTAACATATTGACACCTAATATATAAGCATTTTTCCATCAATAGAAGTGTTGGGAAATTGTCAAGAAAAGAAAATCGTAAGTGTTCAGAATTAAGGGATTAGCAGCATTATAAAAATATCGAACTCTCATGTGACTTCCAACCAAAAGACAACCTTTTGAAGAAAATTTTTGATGCTAAGAACATCAGTTTATCATCTGACACAAACGAAGAAAATGAAGCATGCAGTGGAACGTGTATAAAAGCGTTGCAATGAAAGCTTAAATTTATACGCTCTGTTTTTTCCCACCTTTCTTTCTTAGACGCTTCTCTCTAGAAAAATAAATTCTGATGATACTGTACTTCCTTAATTTTCCCTGAGGAAAATTAAAATCCTTCACCACTGCAATTTTAAAACGTATGCTTTACATCAGGAAAGTCGCAAAAATAAATCAATCCTTTATGCATCAGTTTCCTAATGCACTGAAACAATGATGTTATTATGATGAATGTGCACTTTGCATGGACAACTCCCCCAAGAAAGAATCCATTTCAACGTTATGCTGTCCATGCTATCACGGAACAAGAAATCAATATACCCTTTAAGCAAACAAATAATCTAATTAAATTCGAGACGAAAATAATTCCGAACCTCGCGTCGCTTTCACAACACAGAAGGAATCCTGCTCATAATAGCTGGAGCACCGTGATATTGAGTAATGATCATTCGCAATACTGTTCTTGTTGGCATTTTTACCCAAAAACGATCGATAGGAAGTGATCGGGAAATTCATCCGATATACGACTCAACTCATCATTTATTCGCGTAAAGGCAACTATACAGAACGGACTTACCGTGTGAAAATATAACTCAAATGAAACGAACAAAATGGCGCACCGAACAATAAGACACACCACAGGTTCTTAATTTACACCGAAAGCGAGGGCGTATGGAGAGAGTGAGCAGCAAGGTCGTTTGAATATATGTGATGCCCACAAATGCACACAACCGTGCCTTCATCATCGAAATTCTCTTCCTACGCGAAGTTCAATCGTCGCACTTGTTGTTTATACCTACACTTCACGAGAAAAAGGGTTCTAGGAAAGATGCACATTGACAAGTATTGCAGCAATCGTCATCAACTGATGCAATTTTTCTTCGACCGACCGCGCGTATACAAATACTGTACGTTTTATACACACACACAAGTGACCGACGTAACGTTACGTGACTTCTGCGGAGACTGGACGAGAACTGAGAGGTAAGTCGTTCAAGTTGGCTGCCTATAGCTGGGGCTTGTCCGTCCAGCCAACCATGACAGGCGCGTACACAGGGTTACCATTCTTGGGCAACCGGGAGCGCACCAATTTTTGAATCAGATTGGGACAGTTCAAAATGCATAATATTCATCTTGTAAATAATGGAATTGCAAGATTTCTTCATGGAGTCACCGCGTGTGTATACTTCAAATGCTTGACTAGGAGAGGCATATCCCATGATCATCATAAGCATTGATATTTAAAAATAAAAACGCTTCAAAACGCTCATAAAAGTACACTGGTGTTCAAAAGACAATGTGTTCGACATATCAATGCTGAAAAGCCCTTGCAGCAATACTTTTTATTTAATAAAAACATATTCATTAATATTCATACCAAACTACAAAACGCATGATGGAGAAGTAATTTAATGAAAACTGAAAATACTCTCAAAACTTCTGGCTTGGGAAAATAATCATACGCATCTCATATAGAATGTTGTAATTTACTTAAAATTAAACCCACACAATATAAGACAAGTGCGGACTCTCCACAATGATCTTGTCTACAATTAATTTTCTCTGTGTAAAAAAGTGGTGTTTTGTCCCATGGGGTTCTCTGCCAATGTCATATAGCAGGGATTCTTTGCACCAATTTTCCTGGTATACAGCAGGTTTTCTGCATAATAGTACTGATGTTCTGTGCAGTACATTGTTTTAAACTTTGAGAAATTATAAACTACCTTTTCAAAACCAAGCATCAAAATTCAGAAATTTGATCTTGGAAACTGACCACGTTATGCATAGATACGCCAATAAGGCATGCATTTATATCTTGTAAATTATTCGTCTCAAAAGCGTTTGGTGGATACTTCAGTGGGCGGGACTTGTCAAAGTTTAGTAAATGTGTTAATTACTGATAAAAGATAAAACAAGGGAGAAATACACTTCACAATAGTAACAATTTTCTTTACAAGTTATGGTGCACGTATAATTTTTTTTACACTGAATCTGGTTTTTACACAACTGGTTTTTGCATGTTCTTAAACAAAATTTGTTCATGTTCCCTGTGATGCAATGATTGTCTTGATCAAAACTATAATTGAGTTTTGAAAAAGAAAATGACTCTGTAAAGATTACAAATTAGCTTTACATCATGCCCTAAAATTGCATCGTTTATAAATATAAATAGATTCTATATTCATACGCCCCGCAGCATGCGTCGAGTTATTCTTACTTTTTTTTTATTCGAAGTGTATGTCGTTTGGCAACGCTGGTCGAGAACTGCTGCTGTCCGGGAAGCTTGCGTAATGGAGATCCAAGAGGGAAGGCCGGCGCCCGAAGTCGCAACTGGCAAGGAGGGGGAGTCGCAAGCGCATGGAAGCGTCACATGCCCCGTACACTCATTTGCGCAACGCCCTGTGTGTTTCCTTCTGCGGCTCTTTCCCGGTGACTCCCTCGTACTTGTAGATTTCATGGTACGGTACCTGCATGTACAATACACTCAGACATGACAGGGTATGGCGAACATGAGGAGAAAGGCAGTATTGTAAGGTATCTGCATGGAATCCACTTCTTGCGCTACATGCAGCAGTTGTAGAAGCACATTCTCTTAAATTTACTTTTTGAATTGAGTGCGTGTGATCTTTTCAATAAATAGTTCCGAGTTTCTTTTATCCCTTACTCTTACTGGACCTGGCTGCATGACAGCATAGAGAACTGATCAATTATGCATCTGCATAAAAATGTCTTTTGTTTGATCCTCTCATCATAAGATGTTGCGCTAAAATGTTAGATGATGTTTCTTGTGGTGAAAGTTATTTAAAATCTGCCTTTAGTACTTCTATGCTAAGGAAAAATTCTGCTCTGGCAGACAAGTTTGGAGAACTCATTGTTGACCATGGCATAGATTTTGTTTTCTCTTCCAGACATGTTCTCCAAACTTGTCTGCCAAGTTTGGAGAACTTTCCCACCACATTGCCGGAAAAAATTTGGTGTCGCGCTCTGGTGGACAAATTCTCCAACCTTGTCTGCCACAGCTGACCAGAGCACAAACTTTTTTTCCTGGCAGTGTGGTGGACAAGTTCTCCAAACTTGTCTGATGCCACAGCTGCTGGCATAAATGTACAATTACCAACAGTAGGGCCCATCAGGTTAGCTGTACCTGTCTAATGGGCTGGACTCCCATGCAGGAGCTCATGGGTTCAAACCCCAATGCAGTTGAATAATTATTAATTTAATTTGGTGAGTGCAACTATATGGTACTTACAAATACTAAGGATAGCTGTATGTATGAAATACAGTGGTACCTCACACTACGAACGTAATTCATTCCAGAGCTACGTTCGTAGTGTGATACATTTGTACTATGAGTCACGATTTCCCATAGACTTGTATGGGAAATTGTCTAATTCGTTCCAGAAAATTAGAAAAAAAAATTTTTTGAAAAAAAACAGTTTTGCTAATGTTTTTTGTGCGACCATTATCACATGAGACAACACTCAAATGACTGTTGTCTCAATGTCAGAATAATGTCTGTGTTCTGAGACAATTGTCTCAGAACACAGCAATTTTTGTGACATTAAAAATTTCTGCGTTCTGAGATGATTGTCTCAGAAGACAGAAATTTTTTTATTGACGAATTTTATGAAAAGTTCTGTGCTCTGAGAACACAGTCTCAGAACATAGAAATTTTTTTATGCCACAAATTTTTTTATGTGACGACGGTAAAATGACCATTGTCACATGTGACGAATTTATAAGAAGTTCTATGTTCTGAGAACACAGTCTCAGAACATAGAAATTATTTTATGCCAGGAATTTTATAAAAATTTCTGTGTTCTGAGAACACAGTCTCAGAACACAGAAATTTTTTTATGTGACTACGGTAAAATGACCATCGTCACATGTGACAAATTTATAAGAAGTTCTACGTTCTGAGAACACAGTCTCAGAACATAGAAATTATTTTATGCCACAAATTTTATAAAAATTTCTGTGTTCTGAGAACACAGTCTCCGAGTACAGAAATTTTTTTATGTGACAACGGTCAAATGACCATCCTCACATGCAACAAATTTTATGAAAATTTTGCACTACAAACAAAAAAAATCTTGTTTGTAGTACAAAGTTCGTAATACGAACAAGGGTGAACATTCACCCTTGTTTGTAGTACAAATTTTGTTCGTACTACAAGGGTGAAAAAAAATGATTTTCCTCAAAAAAAATGTTCGTATTGTGGAACGTTTGTTTTACGAGGAGTTTGTTCTGTGAGGTACCACTGTAATACCATATCTAGCAATGTACCTAATCCTGAAATTGTTGAATAAACAGGATTTTGTAATAGGAAGCCTGGTGTAAAATGCATGGGAATTTATTGAATAAATTATCAGTACTGCAAAGTACAGTGATCAGTGAGACCCCAAGATGCAAACATCATTGGTGCATCAAAAGTGTCTCCAAGTAAAACTGTAAAAGAGTTTATAAGTTAAGTCTCATTTTCCCTTAGACCTACAATACACAAATTTTAATAGGTGTTTTATGGACAAAATATCCAGCTTAACTCCATGAAAAAAATTGTCTTCCAATTGAAACTGATTCAATCAATATATTTAAACTTAATAAGAAACTTTGGAGCATTGAATACTGATATTACTGATACATCTGTAAATTAAATTGAAATGTTGGCACCCCCTCCAAAAGGGCTGTTACATTGAAGTCAAAAGAGAAGGAAGTCACTATGGAGATAATTTTTTCAATGGGTGGTAAATTGATGAGAGAAATGCCAAAGAACTCTTCTTACACATTTTTTAGGGTTGGAAATATCTGCTTCTTGTAATTTGGCCTGAAATGTATTTGCAATTTTAGCACACTAAGTCCTCTTATGCTGACTCAGTGTCCAGAGGTTGGGCCTTTTTATGCTCTTTTTCTTGGAAAATATGTGTCCCTAAGTCAAATTCTCAGCATGTTGAGGTGTGTGCATGTAGGGATCTCCCTGTAAATCCTGCAGACAGGAATTTAATCTCTAAGTGGGCTGATGAACTTTTGTCAAAAGTATTTTGATTTTTTAATAATAAAAAATGAGTTTTGCAGTGAACTGGGACAAATTTGTATGAAAAATTGGATAAGATGTCCAATATTTATCCAAAACTCATCCACGGGAACTTGTCCAAAACTTATGGATTTTTTGCAAGATTCTGGGAGAAGTTGGTTTGGATAAGTTTTCAAGAAAAATGTTAATTTTCTTACACTTGGGCAAGGTTTGTTGTAGGGAGTCAACCTATAAATCTTGTATAGACAGGAAAAAATGCTGTTGCATATGTACATTTTTTTACATCAATCTGCACCATGTATAATTGTATATCAAAAAGTTCCTTTGACAAATGACAACCAATGCAGGGAATTATTTTGCAAGAAATAATACATTACTACACTCCACTCCATATATACAGCACTATGCCATACGAATACATCCTCTTTCATTGAGTCAAAGAAGTTTTACTATACCGCATGAATATTCAGCATTATTGTGTATAATCACTGTAATGTACTGCACTGTATTATTTAAAGGATAAACATAACTATTTTTCATCAAAAGAAGTAAATTGCTGCTCATTCAGTATTCAGTATAGTATGAATATAGATTTGAATTGCAGCTTATATTTCCCACTGTACATATATACAATGCATACATCTTTTTTCAAACCATTTCTTCCTGCAGGATCTCCAAAAATGCAGTATACAGTAGTACAGGTGCACAGCACAGTAAAATAAAGTATAATACAATATTGATTCCAATGCTGCAATGTGACAGCAACACCTCTTTACGATTTTTAAAAAATTCTGCTTGGCAAGTGTAAAAATGTTCCGGGGGGGGGGGGGTGACTTTCCCAATCTCGTGTTAGCGAGCGGCGGCTGCTGTAAGCCCTTTGTACAGTACTGTGCTATACAGTCTTATAATTTACAAATCAACAATCCGAATGCAATAGTTCAACGAACACCAGACTCATCCAGACAATGTGATCTTAAAAGCATAAAATGCAGTATACTGTAGAAGTAGATGGTCAGGATGATATCACACATACCCTTTTTGCAGTACTTATGAATCAATTCTGATTGCGTTGATTTTGTTGCTGACGGAATAAAATACCTTGGTGCTGTCTTCTAAGGTCTAACGGGTGCTGATCTATCCGTGCAGCATATACTGGGTCGTATAAACTCGTAGCATGCTGCTCGATCGTACCGTTTCTGAACGCACCACAAGTGAAAAACTTGCAAGATTTATTATTGATATTGCTTTCTTATATCATTGATTATGTCTCTCATGCTGTGCTGTGTAAAATACTGTTGATGCAAAGTTTCCAACTTTCCGAAGGGGCACCCTATATAACCTGCCCCCGTATAACATGCCCGCGTGTCCGCCTGTTCACTGCGTCCGCCTCCCGGTCTTTCCTTTGGGGGCAACCAGTGTTTCCTTGGGCGACTCCTTGGGTTTTGCTTGCATTAGAATATACATATTTAAAATATATACAGTATATGCACTAAAATATTTAAAGCATTAAAATATTTAAAGCATTAAAATAACTTAACCTAACCTAACAACCTAACCTAACAACCTAACCTAACAACCTAACCTAACAACCTAACCTAATCTAACCTAACAACCTAACCTAATCTAGCCTAACAACCTAACCTAATCTAACCTAACAACTTAACCTAATCTAACCTAACAACCTAACCTAATCTAACCTAACAACCTAACCTAATCTAACCTAACAACCTGACCTAATCTAACCTAACAACCTAACCTAACCTAACCTAACAACCTAACCTAACAATCTAACCAAACCTAACAACTTAACCTAACCCAATTTAAATATTTCAATGCATGTGTAGATTTTAAACATGTATATTTTAATGAAAGCAAAAGAGTCACCCAAGGAAAGACCAGGAGGCGGACGCAGTGAACAGGCGGACACGCGGGCATGTTATACGAGTGCACCTTATCCCGGGTGCCCCTTCCAAAGTTGTTTTAAAGTTAGACAACAGTGACATCTAGTCAAAATTATTCGAAACATACTTCGTCAAGTGTGTGAAGATACCCGGAACTTTGAGGCATGATGTTTCATGAAGAAATTCTGGATTCGAAAACCGACCATGAATTGAGGCATATCTTAGCACTGCTGCGTCCCAAGGTGTCACGGAGGAACATGTCTTTTTTGTGCGGTGGAATTTCGTCGGATAAGCAGGTGGATTATGTGAGTGTATTCGGGAATGCACTAGAAACTCGGAGATCCACTGGGATGATGAAAGTGTGCGCAAGTCGGGTACTGTCTGGAATATTCTGGAACGGACGCGAAACCCGTAGGAATGCTGTATATAAGCGCGAGGGTTGCGGGGTCGACTATCATCAGATCCAGTTGATGCGAGAGGAGAAGCTAACGAAGAAAAGGTGATAATCGGATATAGTGATTGTTGCGTTTGGGCGGCAAACATTTCAGGTAAGTTACTCGAGATTCTCGAGAAATGTGGGCGTTGCGTTGATGTACAGTATTACGTTTTTACAGGCTCTTGGAATGGCTCGCTTTGGAATGGTGCCATTTTTCTCTGCGTGGCATGATAATGTGCCGAGGTCACATACACTATTCGATCAGTTCTTCGGGCAAAACTTGCTGGACGAGGACTTAATCCCGCGTAATCGATTTTTGAACACCCCAGATTATGTGTACCTCAGTTTGGTCCCTTCAGCTAGGAGCCAAGTTCAGCCATCTCGTCTGGACCGTGGTTTGTCGAAAGTGTCCAACGACAAAGACGAGTTCAAGGTGAGGGCGAGGAAACTCCGGTCTAGCTGCGAAAACTTGTGTCTAGTGGAGTGTTCGTGTTGCAGGTGTGCTTGGATGTTCAGCAATTCACACCCGAAGAAATATCAGTGAAAACGGTCGACAATTACGTTGTCATTGAAGGAAAACATGAAGAGAAAGAGGACGAACATGGGTACATCCAGCGCCACTTCGTTCGCAAGTATCAGCTTCCGGAAGGAGTGAAGGCTGAAGCTGTGACTAGTTCGCTTTCGTCGGATGGAGTGCTGGCCATAAGAGCTCCAAAGCCTCTTCCAGTGCAGACCAACAACGAGCGTGTTGTCCCGATTACTCAATCTCCTTTCCCAGCCCTGTCATCGGGCGGTGGTGATAATCCTGAGAAGGATGCTGGGAAGAATAGCGAAACCAAAATGGAGTCCTGAAAGGTTCCGTGATCTGGGTTATTGCAGCGCGATGCGAGAAAACTCGATCAAATTTTATGCTGCGATTATCTTTCGTTGCTTTAAACGCCACTTTATGAGCTAGATGGGTATCCCTTGCAATCATGCATCTTCGCTTGTTGTTCTGAAGTTGTCTGTGGCACTGGCTTATAATACCTGGGCATAGGAATAAAAAGATAAGATCAAAATAAACGATTTTTCTGTTTTCCTTCTTATTACGGTAAGCTTCATCCACGTGAGCACTTGTCATGAGCGATATATTTTCACGATTCACCTTTCGTGACCAGACTAGGTGAGCAATCGGATGCAGAAATCTGGTGTAATGTAATCCTTCAGAATGCAGTCGTAGATCGACGTGTTGTGAGGAGAAATCGTTATGCAACTAAGGATTCCCTGTAACTGAAGTCCGGCGTTGAATGCATTCGACTCGCTCCATCTAATTGAATTAGTTTGTGAACGCTGTTCTACCCAGTTCGGAATTTACTGCGGAATGAATCAATGAAATTGCTCGAGTTTGGTAAAATTTAATTCATGTTGATACGATTTCGCCTGGAGAAACTGATACAAAATCACCCCGGCGTGATTTCTCATGGCGGGTTCTAAATTATATTTCTTGCCTTCATTTCCATTCTCGTTATTCGAGTATCGATCCCTCATGCATTGTTCGTTGTGATACTGTATTTGGAAGTGTGTTACGTGTTAACTTTGGAAGATATCGTTCGCTCCAAAAAGTTACCTCACTTGTTGGACACTGCTCGTCTACGCTATTTATGAAAACCTTCGTATATTCCGAATATAGCTTTATGGTTGACGAACTTCCTGAACTTCACTGCTTTTATTTCATTCTGATATTTTTGAAGCTTGCAGTTAACGGATGTAATCAATGTACCATTTGCCGAGTTTGCGGAGTGAAGACGTAAATAGTGTCAAGTTAACCAAACACGACATTTCATTGCATGTCAGATGCATTTGAGGACCAAGAAGATTGTTTTGAACGTTGCTTGTCCGTATAGAATCGCGCAACAAAAGTACCGGTAGTTATGAAAATAGAAGCCCTGGAAGATCAACATACATCTGCTTAATGCAAATGATACTCGTTTTAGAGGTCGGAGATTGGGACACAAATCTCCACCGCAAGTGGTACTCAATGCAGATGACAACGATGGACTGTTCCTTTCGGAGTGAAATGTTTCCGCCGAGTATATAGCATCTTCGACGAAGATCAATGTTACAGGATGAATAATATGTTCGCGAATCCTCACTCGAAGGCCTAGATTTCCTGGACGGTTTCGTGTCAAAAAGGTCAAAGGGTGAGGAAATACGATCAGCCTTCCATCTTATTAGGCAGAAATCTTGATGTACTTTCAAAAACATACTGTGCATGAAGTCAACTCTGTGTTTCTGAACCAGGTTTGACTCGATTCGTATTCTTGAGTTACCTTTCGATCCTTTTGCCAATGTTCATGGTTAAGCAGCGAAGGTAGCGCATGAGGCTCAGCCTTTGGATCGGTTTTCTGGGAAATCTCTTCAAAATATTGACCAAAAACAACATTCTGATAAATTTACAAAGCCTTTCAAATTATTTCTATCCCAGGAAATTTTCTGCTGGCATGTTAAGTGAGATTGACGATTATAGACTGGAGGAAACATAGTCATCAGCGTGCTTGATCGGACCCATTCCTTTGGGAGGAGCTTTTGTTTCAGAGGAAATAAACAGTCATTAGCTTCCTGTTGCCATTTTCAAGAGGACTTGAATTTCTTCGAGGTCTGTTTCAGGTGTAACATGTGTTTTTTCGTGAAACGTGGAAGAATTCGTTGCCGTACTTGAGTTCCCTTGTCGCTGACGAATCCTTCCACCGACAGAGTGAATTACTGTATTTTCAGGAGCTTAATCTTCAGAAAAAATAAATTGCTGAAAGCTATGTACTTTTTTGAGTTTGAAGATTCCTCTCCTTGTTTTCAATCTTGTGAACAGCTCTCGTATGCTTTCAGGAATGACTATACTGTAAGTCAATTCCGTCTTATCTGCTAGCGTTTGTGATTTTGAATAGCCGTGTTGTGCCATACGGAATATATCAGAGTTATACGTAGTGAGCATCTCTTGTGTTGTGAAGTGGTACTTCTACATGGCTATCTTATTGCTTTTCTCTGTCGCACAACAGCAAGGATGTGCTCTTATTCTGAGGCTCAAATAAATAACGAACTAGATGAGACGCTGACGAAATCGATCAAAATCTGTCTCTGGAGAGTCTTCTGGACCTACGCTGCGTTCTCTTCATGTTCTTCTTCGGATTTCGGATGACGATTCCCAGCATCGAAATGGCGTCGGATTATATGTCAAACATCTTGCATCAATAAAGCTCCACTGAATCTTGTTGATGCATATGATCTTTACTATTATGTTTGACTCTTGAAATCGGCTGAAGTCCGCATTAAAATCTGCAGGTAAGATGCGAACGATCTATGGGCAAAGCTTATGCATGCTGTATTTTAATGAAATAGCTGCACAAGTACATTCATATTTTTAAACTCGCAGCATTTCATAAACTGAATAACAGCTATAATTTTCCCTATGTGAGACCTTTGGATTGTTGAATTTCATGAGATTGGTTCCTTATGCTGCGCATATGCCCTGTATTTGTAGGTGTGCATATACTGTAATAAAGTGTCCCACAGCCTTTTTGGGCCATAACAGACCAGTAAATTTTTGTTTTTTTCTTTAAATGGCAGACTCAAAAAGCATTGATCATATGACTTACTGGATGTGTGTAAAAAGTTTCTGTATTTTTTGAAAAATTAGGAACGAGGGAAGCAGCTATAATGGAATGTCTTCAAAGAATTAGAAAGGTGGGCCTGAAGAAAGGTTTGTGAGAATAAACATTCAAATGATTTATTTCAGCTGGTGAAAATTTGTCGGAAGCATTATAGGGAGAAATTTGGACTTGTATTTTTTCATCAGATATTTCCAACTGCCATTATCTTCCCATAATTTTAGATAAGGATAACAGACTTCAAAGCTAAGTTTGATACATTTATTATGCTGCAGAAAAATTTCCCACAGACTGGCAAAAAAATTCTGCTGAGATGTGCTGGTCTGTTGACCTTGGGTTGGGGAACATGTCTGGCTGGCATAGTACCGTAGGGTTGAAGTTCAGTAATTTAAAAAGTATTACAGTATACAAAAATTCATGTTGTTGAATGAATGAATGAACAGAAAACTTTATTTGCCGCTTTTCAGCGTTCACAAGGCACAACCAAAACTCCCGCATCCAAACCCCCTCCCCACCCAACTCAACTCCCCCCAGGACATTCAATCACTTCATATCATGAAANGTTTCCATACCTGACCCGGTGTCACGCACAGGAGCATGCTGCCAAATTAGGGGGGGGGGATTGTCCTCCCAAGGAAAACGGGGTAATGAGATTTTTGATGGTGGGACGTGCCCCAGGATTTCATTTTATATTCTTTTGCATGCTTTCTGTACTTTTTGAAGGGCATGTCTTGGTCTTTGTGTAGTTATTAGTACTGTAATCATCATTGATATATGAGTCGATGTGTAATATTTCTACTTTAGGGTTGTCCTACTTGGACACAACCTTGGTTATTTTTGAAGTAGGCATGTTTGTAAAAAAAAAAATTATTATGCAGCCCATGTACGATTTAAGGTTGTGGGATTTTCTTTAGGATTTGAAAAATTGAAGTTACTGCATAATGAGGAATGAAAACTGTCAAGTGTCAGTCAGGGCGGGTTGTCTTCCCATTTCATTGGGTAAAAAAAAAATATATATGAAGCCTGCTAAAACTTCATTTTTTTTATCAAAACTCGTTTTGGTGGTGGGTTCTTTTCCATTATACGGCTGTGCTGGGATTATTTTGCAGGTTAGTGCATTTCATATTGACTAAAGGTAACCAAAACTGGCACCAAGGCAGATGAGCAGCCTAAGCTGGAAAATATTTGGATAAGCCAGGAGAGGAAAATTTGCCAAGTCCAACTGACCCCCTGAGTAAATCTAATGGCTGAAGATTGAAAAAAATGCAACAATGGGAGAGCTTGGTTTTCTGCTTCCCAAAAACGTTTTTTTCCACAGATAGAAGAGAATGTACAGATATTTCCCAACTTAGGCAGTATTTGCCATAGTGCAATATTTTTGAATTTAAAAACGTCAATTGAGGAATTCCTGCAAAATATCTTATTTGGCACTGTAACCAAAGGGCTGACCACTATATTTTCAGCATTTTGGATGATGGTTGCAGCAAAAAAGAGAAATTTCAATTCTCAGCTGGCCTGACAAATTTTTAGTACCCTGCAACTGGGTTTTTGAACTCTTACTGTAACTTTAAAATTTTCACTCATCAACATTCAGTAAATCTGAAATTCTGCATAAGAAACTAACAAAAATTCCAGAACCTTACAACATTGTGGGCTATATAGTATTTTTTCTTTGCCATTATACCTAGTCTAGATATGATCCAAGTGGAACAATCCTTGTACTGAATGCAGAATTCTTGCCATAAAAGGACACCCAAAAAGAGGATGCAAGGGTTGTCCCTGTTGGACGCGGTTTATGCTTTTTCTACAGTAAGTGTGATTTGAAAAAGAAATTATGGCATAGCCCATAATGCTCTCAGGTTTGGGGATATTTTCTTCTGGATTGAAAGCAATTTCAATATCCTGCCTGATAATTAGCAAGAACTTTCCAGTTATAAGCAAAGTAATCCACCCATGTCACAGGGTCCTAAAATGTGCCCAGCTTGCTAAACAATGTAACTTTTGTTGATGTTTTAACCATTATAATAAACAGAAAAATGTAGGGTAAATTTTTTATGTTTTTTAGCTGGCCTGGTATATTTTCAGCTCTCTATGACAGCATGGTCACATGCGGGCAAATAACTAGCTCCCTGGAAAGTTTCTACTTTTCTTCATGCAGTAAATAGAATACAGTGAGACCCCCACATGCAGACACCTCAACCTGCGGACAATTTGACAAAGTGGCACTTATTTTCCCAGAAAAAATTCATAAAAAGGCCCAACATGAGGGCACTGACTTGACATAGGGACATTTTGTGCTGAAATTGCTAACACATTTCAGACCAAATTACAAGAAACAGATATTCCCAACCTTAAAATTGACGTAAGAAAAGTTCTAGGGCATTTATCTCACCAATTTACCATCCATTTAGCTAATTTTGAAAAATTACCTCCAGCATACAGGAACTTCTACTTTTTTTTACTTGAATTTCATTTTTGTAGATGTCAACATTTCAATGTACAGTACAGTGATACACTATTCAATGTTCCAAATGTTCTTATTGAGTTGAAAATGTATTCACTAATTCAAATTCAAGTAGTTGCACAAATTAATTCAATTTTGTGGAGGGTTGACTGTACTGGTCCTGCACCTCATTCATCCTTTCAAGAACAGCTCTATAAAGATCAGCAGCTTATAGTGAAAGGAGTTGCCTGTCAATTTTTGTTTGAGTGAAGTTTTCATTAAAATGGCTCTTATGGCACTAATTGGGACATGAAACTATATACACCACTTTAGAGGGAATTGAACACATCATAATTTCGAGTTTTTTTCCAGGGAATTCTGAAGAATATTTCTTCCATGAAATACCAATTAAAATTATATAATGTAAGTCTATGGGAAAGCAAGACTAAACTTCGGGACACTGTTGACGCACCAATTATGTCCAAATTTTGGGGTCTCACTGTATCTTGAAAAATCCTTTAAAATAATTCAAGAACCTTGAAATATCATGCGGTAAGTCATACTTATTTTTTAATCCCACCTAATCTTTGGAAATATCAGAGGCCGTGTCCAAATAGGACAAACCTCCAATGTGCTTTAGCAACTTGAGAGCTCTCCAGGTTGTGCTCCATACAGTACAGTACATGGCTTTTCGTAGTCTCCTTATACACACATTTCTGCTGTGTTTGGATTTCCAGGGAAGAGGTCCCTTTGTTGCAGCATCTTTTGTGGCCTGCACTTTCCAGGAAATCCTCTCGCCGGAAATTTCAACAAGACCCCCGGATTCCTTCACA
>CAJPEX010003348.1:0-29621 GCA_905338405.1 Notodromas monacha
AAAAAAATGCGCAGAGCAAACATATTCCCCGACATCGTTGAACATTTCACGAAAAAAATTCCAAAAGATCGCTGGCGGGATTATCTCAATATCAAGATTTTTGGATATACTGTACTAAAAAACTTCATGAAGCCTTCGTTTTGGTCGTGGTGTTTCCGAAAAGACCCATGAAGTCAAGATTTGTTTTAAAGAACAACTGGAGATGGGAGAAATACTTCTATGCATAAATTTATAATTCAAATCACATCCTTCCACGCCTGCGATCAGAAAGTAGAGCTTGCACTCATGCTTCCTCGCAGAGAAAATGCGCAAATTCCTCTCGTTTTTATACTTTTTATGGGAAATTCAGCATGGAAAGTAAAGCTAATGCAAAATCAACTACAGTATTCCACGTCAGCAATTAAAAAAAATCAGCTGAAAATTGCGTGACGCACGTGGGTTCAACTTTACAGACTTCCGCCAGGTGAAGTACTGTACAGTAAAATAATACACTCAAAACGATTTTGTATTCCGTGACCCCCAGCAGTATCATTGAGGATATTCTTTCTGTGAGCTCTTCAGGTGTGCAGTTATTGCTCAGTACAATATTTTACTTTTCTTAAATTTATCCCGCCTACTAGTAAAGCTAATAATCTAGATATGGACTCACTCTACAACGAAATCTGAGACATGAATTCGCTGTATAGAAAATTCTGTCGCAGAGAACCCCTACACCAAGGGGGAACCATACCGGAGCCCAAAAGGAATTCGTTTTACAGTACTGCAAAAATCGTTCCAGCGAAGATCGTTGCAGAAGGAGAGTCCAACTGTACTGAATTGCGACTGTAATTTAAAATTTCCAAACCCATGCGTGCCTCACACAAATGACGCATCAAATCGGCTCGTCTCCGCTAGAATGGAGAAAATTTTGAAAATACAAAATTTCCTACAACGTTTCATCTTCCTGAGGAACTTTTATTACATCCGCAAATTCACGAAAAAGCAGATTATAGTAAAACAATTTAATCAGTGAAACCAAGGATAATCAATAATGATGCGTCTCGAAGGGGTATCTCGTGAGTTCGAAAGATTTCAAATCAAGTTCCCAACTCCCACCTCATTAGGAGCTCCCTACTTCAGAGACGGAAGAGAAGGGAAAATGTTTTTAAAATTATTTTTAGGGATCGCGACGAGTTATCACGCCACTGCACACTTGAAAGAGCTCACAGGGACAATTGTCCCAGTGAAATAACCGTATTTACTGGAGTACACCGCGCGAACGTTTTCCTCAAATTTGAGAGAAAAAAAGTGGACCATTGGGTATAAATACAGCGGTATAAATTTTTCAAAAAGCTATTTGGACACTTGGGTGTGTATTATACTCTACTTGATTCCAATAGGAAAATTTGGATCCAGTGTAACAGAAAATCTTTTTTTTTTTTTTTTGCTGATGGAAACATTTGTAAGTTAATTTAATTCATGTTCAATTCATGCATAAATTCAAATTTGGGTTTTATTGCTTTTGAAATATTGTTGGTTTACAGTCACTAAAAACGGGTTACGCATCTTACTCAGCGATAGGATTTCATCGACATTTTCAACTGAAACATCCCAGTGCGCGTAGTACTCGATTAAATCGGTACTCAAGGCCACAAAATTTCAAGTCAACCCAATTGGACTACAAAAAGCAAAAAACAAAACACGCGGCTCCCAAACAAGACTCTAGAAACCGTCCCGCCAGAGATGGAAAAAAAAATTCGAATTATTTCCCATGCATCGCATAAAACCATACCGGTGAAGTTGATAATCAGATGCGTCGGCAGCAACGGCGACGTCGAGGCCGGGTTGACAGTCGCCTTGTCGGTCCGGCTGTCGAGCAGGACTCGCGCCACGGTCCAATGATCCGAATGACCCCCGAGTACCACCAGCAAGTTGAGCAGGAGACGTTCGCAGTGGTCATGCACCAACTGTCGGGCGTGGTCCAGGCCCAGGAAAATCATGTGCAACATCGTCGGCAAGTGCACCCACCAGTCCACTCCCGGCAAACCCGCGACGACCACGTCCGAGAGGAACATCACGGCTAGGTTCGACCTACACACGAGATGGGGATAGGGATATGAATAGAAGACGGGGAGAGACTCTTTCGCACAATCTCTCGCATATGACATAAATCGGGCCGGATTTTTATCGCGATGCCCCGGGGGGGATGCGTCTCGTTTCAAGTCTGAAGAATGTATTGAGGATTATTCCACTGTCTCACGGGACAACTTTTGAGACTGACGACGTGGATCAAATATGATCAACGCGGAAAGTCCAAAGCGAGACATTTTCAAAGCGTTCTGTAACATTCATTCCTTCAAGTTGAATCGGTTCTCACTCACTTCTCGCCATCGATCACTCAAATTTGATGTACCGTAATCTAGAAGAACGGAGTTAAAATACGAAAATTTAGATGGATAAAAGCAGTCATCTGACGATGCTTTCATGGGAGCACTGCTCGGATTGTATCAGAAAAGGTCCTTTTTTTTTTAGAAGTATTTCGTGACATTTTTATCATTGAATCCAATCCTTGAGAAAGGTGCTCAGATGATTCACGTTCAAAAGACGGGAAATCAGGAGGATATAGCACATCACTCTAAAAATATTTAAGGTTGATCATTCAGCTTAGATTACGAGGGTTGTTCAACAATTTTGGCCGGTGTTGTGCTGCCACTGCATGTCTCAGATCGCAAAATAGAAATGGGCGTAATTTTTAAAGATACAAGTGCTGACTGAACATTCCGGAAGCAGATTTTTGGCAGCGATTTCAAGAATAAAGCTGTGATGGTCGCAAAAAAGTTAAATATTTTTGAAAAAATACATGATATTCAAAACTTGAGTTTTCACAAGATTTCGGGATAATATCTTGGGACAGATTTTTGTGTTTTTCTCATAAAAGAACGCATCCTCTGGGTTCGTCGCTGGAAGTTTTTTTTTTTTTTTTTTTTTTTTTGGATTGCGGTGTGATCGTTCAGCAAAATTTTTTCAAGTACTGTATAAGTAGCTTCCAAGTTTTACAGCACACTTTCTCTAAAAAAAAATACCGCGCCCGGATTTCCGGATTTTCTACTGAGCTTTTATAATACTGTATAAAAACGTAGCCTATACGCGCGTAACTTTTATATTACAGTAATTACAAAACTATGATTTCTCCTCAAACATTCCTTCTGAATGTTTCAATCAATCGATAACTGTCTGGAAACTGGCTAAACTTGTACTTTCAATTGTGGTCACTAATTGCCGGGTGTTGTGCATTTTCGTCGAAAACGTCCCGAACAAAGAATTCAGGCATTTACCGTATATGTAGTATGTACAGTACTGTGATGTATATTTACTGTATATGCATATTTTTTCGGATGTGTGTGTGTGGGTGGCTGGGGGATGGGCAAAATGTTTTGAACCTCGCGAACGCTGACAATTGGCAAATAAAGCACATTTAACAAACAATCAATCAACAGAACTAATCCAGCGTCTCCTTAGAGGGCATCCGATTATGTACAGATGACCTGCATCATACTCCACTGTAAGTTCGCAGCGCCGTGGAGAAAAAAAAAAGAATCGAATCAAGAAAGCCGCCGGACTATGCATTGTAAATTATGGAAAGTGACGATGAAAGGATTTCTGCCTCACCGATGAAATTGTGACGGCGTTTGCGAGCTCTCCGGCAAATAAACCGAGAGAGGAGCGAAATAGCCACCGTATTCCGGCATTGGTAGCGGCCTTGGATGCGAGATCTCATCACCCTGCTGATGCTCCCAACTGACTCGTCCTTTTTTGCCGGATGATTCGCTTTGTTGGCGACGGAAGAACGAAAAGTTGTCTTCTTGCTGAACCTTCAACACGGATGAAACAAAGCGGGAGATTTACATTACTGAAATTGTAACCAATAATCGCTCGATTCGTCAAATATTCATATTCTGCACGAGGATTGATATACAGTATTCCACTGGTCTCGTATTCTGAAAAGATTCACTGGCTTCTATTCATTTTGGCCAAGTCTGAAGCCCCTTTGCACACGGATTATTTCCCTTTCTTCAACGTATATGCCATACCAGAACTGGACAAGGCATAATTGTACATATTAGATTCTTTGTAAATGTTTAATTCGAATATTTTTCCCAAAAAAAATCCGACTGCACGTATGAAAAATCTAATCGAATTAGGTTTTCGAAAATATCATTTTCATGAAAGTCCCTGCAGAAGGAAAATAAGTAACGAGATTTTCACGAACGTACATTGATCATTGCAGATCGGTCGAACTGATATTCTAAAAATGACCTGGACAGTGTACTGATGGAAACACAATCTAATTCATCATTTTGACAGAATGACCAACTTCTTACAAAAATGTAACAGTACATTTCAAAAATGAAACGAAAATTAATTTGAACGACTGTTGATGGTCTGAAAGCGCCAGGTTTCACAAAACCAAAGAGGAAAGACCTAGATAACTGAGCTGCTGCAGATCTCCCAAGAGGCAAAAAAAAAAAACTGATCAATGTAAAATTCGACGTTAATTTTGAACATGAGCGTTAAATCAAGTTTTTTCCAAAAATAAAATAATGGAAGTGTTTTAATTCGAGGTTTGACAATACACGGGACTTCCATTTCGATGCAGGCATTGAAAATACTGCGAAAATAGCTTTTAAATTCACAGGTTAACAAGGCACTGTACTGTAGTTGGTTTCATGCACAGAAATTCACTTCACATTTTAGTAAAATTATCTTTTGCTCAAAACACGCCATCACGTCTCGTAGTAGTGTGTAATTTTCCTGACATAATTCCATTCTCTTTTTTTATGTGGAATCGGCTATGAAATTTATTTCAAAGGTCTCGAGTACGCTTCTCTGGATGTCGATTTTAAACAGTACATCAACTTGGCTGCCCAAAAATTGTGCAGGGGAAATACAATCGATTAACAAAATAACAACATCATCCACAACGTTTTTACCCAAGTTGACAAAAAATACAACGAATGAATAAGGAATCAACAGATCAAAACTTACCCCTGAATCATCATGCGACGCAGCGTAAAGATTCCGCACCGTCGAACGATCCGCTCTGGTCACAACGCTGCCGCCGCTAGACAAGCTCGAAGCACCACTTCGAATAGATCCACTTGCCTGCAGATCCGCTTTAAACCTGCGACAAAATTTATAAAAAAAAAAAAGGAAGAAAAGAAAAATTAAATCAGACGGAGAAATTATACGAAGATCCTCGATATCGCAAATGACGCGGGGATGCGACTCCCTCGCACATCACAGCGCAACGCAGATTCTAATAACGCGAAACAGGAGCATCTTGCGATAGGAAAACCCCATACTTTTTTCCCCTGCTCTCACGTGACATCATGGAACGGACTCCAAAATAAGATCTTTCATACTCGATGTGATGCAGAAATAGAAAATACATTCCATGTCAAGTCACGGAAACTCGAGAAACGCGACCGTGATCGGATTACAAACTGATGCAAAAATATCAATTAGGGATCAGTTTCATTCTCTTGCGTCGCAATAAGCTCAACGAACAACTAGACGTTGGTTGATCGCAAATTCTGCCCAGACGCGTACTTCGAACCTTCATGATGATCTCTCGAAGGCTTCCAATGATATACATTAGTCGTATTTCTATGGAGACTTTTTGCTTCCTGAAGACCTCGATATGATAAAAATTCTTTTGGACAATATTTGCGAACACTTCGCGAAGAACGCTTTCACACTTGGAAACAATCTTAAGATTGAAATACTTTCACGCGATAAGCTTTGTGTTTCAGAAGAGCTTCAGACGAAAATGTGCACTTGCTTTTAGGCCACTTCGAATTTCCTCTCGAATGAAAAATAAAGGAACTTTTTTTAGCAGCATTTTCAAATCGCAAAATATTCGTTCCGAGGTATGTATTACAATTATCGTGAGACTTAGTTTCATCACAGCAACAATTTTCAGTTCGTAATTCAACTTGTGATACAAAATACGTTTCATTTTGTGTTTCACAGGGAAAATTGCTGAGACGAAAGATTTCTACCAATATTTGATCTTATTTTAAATTTCAGGAGGAAATTATGCTGAAATATATTTCAGAAATAATTAAATAAAAACACGTTCAGTGATTCTGCATTTAAAAATTGAAGAGGTCCGTTGTCGTGAAACAACGTCCTTAGCGGGCAGGAAACATTTTGCATGCCCCGGTGACCAGCTTGGCAAGGACAAAATACAAAGAAAACTAAGTCGAATCTCTCTAATTTTTCCATTTGAAATAAGTACTGTATACTCTTTTACCGTTTACAGGGATGAGGAAGTAATATTTTACTTCTTGAGGATCTTGCGAAAAATGCACGCTCCTCAAACCCGCTATATGCATGCATGGGAATGTTCATCAATTCTGCCGGTACCTCGAAATATGTCAACAGGACGTTTTTGATTCGCAAAGTTAATTAAAAGAAACGCAAGAAAATAGCAGTCTTGACTTGTGGAAAGCTTGATGTATTCCCCGCTGATTTGAGATAGATTTTCAGAACTACTGTAATATCCCATCAGACAAAATGACGCTGATGATTGAGCTTCTCCAGGAAGCATTTTTTTTAACACGAACACCTGAATTGAAGTCCTCCGAATAATTTGGACATCAATAACAAGATTTGAGGATCATCTCCAGTTCTCGAGAAATATTTTCCACCTCTTCCCCAAATTTAGCAACTTGTTGCAAGTTCACCTGCTGTTATAACCTTCCGTCTCGACATTACTAAAAAACACATTCTTTAAATGAAAAATTATATTTTCTCATAGATAAATGGTTATACGATACCTGAAAAGATAGTTTCTCGTAAGTTAGTTTCTCGTGAAACTTGGTGGATGTTTGAACGCCCAAAAATTGACGAATGATTTCAACATGATAGACACACCTTCGATTCATGAACAGAAGAGGTGCACTTTCGGCTCCATGTTTAATCCCCATTACAACACATTCGAGAAAATATTCGAATTGAGGCCAGGAAATACAATATTACTCGAAGAAAATTGCATCAATCCCTGTCTACCTTGGTCCATCCAAAAGGGAAGAAGAAAATAAAACAAGAAATGTTTAAAAAGGTAACAACTTCGAAGAACTTTCACACCCAACACAATTATTCCAAACATAAAATAAATAAATAAAGTCGAGCGAAGCTTCATACATATTTCGAGATTTTTTACATTGTATTTGTCAAGCATTTCCCGGAGTCCAGCATTCAGTCAATTGTAAGTTCAATTAAACCACCGCATTTTCGACTACGGTTCTGCTCCAGTAATACTGTAGTTGATCTACAAACTTTCAAGAGCACATAAATATAAAGGTTTGCTCTTTGGTAACCTACAACCTTTTAACTAAAACTTGCTGCGTGTATGCAACCGCCCTTATTCAGCACTCCAGGTAAATATGGCAATGATCTTCATCATAGGCCCTCAAAAAGGTTTCTCCCAAATTCAACGACTCGCGAAGTCGTTTATCTTCTTCACTGCCGTCTAAATGTGCTGCTCGAAAAATGTGACACAGCCAGACACCAGCTGCATAATTCTGAAGGTCACCTGAACATGATACCACAGCAGTACGCGGGGTTCCAACCTTATGCCTTGCATTGTCAATTATTTTTTATACACATTATACGTTCTTGCATCCAACTAAAAGGAAATACGACGGTTTCTGATTTCCTCATACTGATTGATATTTGGGATAAAAAAAATTATAAAATACAGAATAGGTTCGTAAATCATACTTTAAAATTTAAATAATTCTTAAGACTAGTCTGGATCCTTTCTTGCCTCTCACATTTATAGAAATTCAGTCTTTGGTACCATGGATGACGGAAGAAAAAATTAGCTCAGTTCATCATATGCACCCATTTCATAAATTTCGTGATTCCAGGCTTGATGTTGGATGATTTCCTGCATGGTTGACGGCAAACATAAGCAAAGACGACAAACATGCTCAAATTGGCGATGAATACTGTACGTCGAAACGGTGTAAAAGGAGAATAAAATCAACAATGACATATTCCAATCGACAATTCATTCATCATACTCAAGGAATAAAACTTTTCTTTTACTATCCCAGACTGGGGTTATAGAGATTAACTTCGACAACTTCTGGTGTATTTGTGATGAAAATTGAATTTCAAAAACTTTTTGTGATGGAGAGTGCTTTTCTTCAAGTGGGCTGTTGAGATTTCAAGAAGAAAAATATTACGTAAGCATGCAAAAATTATTCTCGTACTGTAGTTACGTCAGTTATTTCTGCGTTCAATAGCTATGAAAACATGAGAGGAAACCGAGAGAGTCCCAATCCAAGACCGACTTCGATGTAATGATCTACCTATGATCAAGGAGAGTCCTTCAAACAATGCGCAACTCACGTAACTTGACCCGAATTCGGTTTCCGCGAAGAAATTGTTCCTTCGACCTTGGAAGAAGAGTAATGCTTCAACTGGTGAGGCAAGGGCATTATAACGATCACCGTAGCGTCGAAGTATTTTCTGAGGCCACGTCGTTCGACAAAAAATTCCCGCACATTCGCAAATTTTGGTAATAAACAAGATTAGATGAGGATCTTCGGCGAATAAGTTGAACGCAGAAGAACTAAGATGCTTTCGTCGGAGAGACTGAAAGTCACACGCGATTACCAGAGGTATTCCATCACAGTTTCTAGGTGATTTTCTTCACTTTTTTTGTAATCCGCCTCATTTTCTTCCAAACTTATTCATTCATTCATCATTATTTGTCAAAACTTGAGTCTTGGATGGAGCATAGAGAAGGCATGATGAGATAAGCATTGTAAAATTGCAGGAAATCTTATCTCTGTCAGTCATTTCCCTGGCCCATCGTCAAAATTTGTCAGCTCGACAGGGCCTTCATCAGCGAGTATATGATTTTTCACCAAATTTTCGTAAAAATTCCAAGGAAATTCCTGCCCGAACTCCCACGGCTTCTTTTGTATATCTTTCTGTAGAGGTGAGCTTCGCATCACGTCAATTTTAGGAGAATTTTATTGTTTTGGCGATCGAATACGTGCTATAAATAAATACACAGGTGGAATATTTCAACGACAATATTTTCGACAATGATTTCTTCTGTATAACAATGAATGTTGTCCCATAAGGTTTTCTCCCCATGCATTATCTGCAACGAATTTTTTCTGGCTTCCTGAATAAAGAGAGCCCACCTGTGCAATTCCTAAACTGTAACGTTCAACTGAAACTATTTTTCACACCTTTCTTCTTCGAAAGACCACGAGGGAAGCCACATTCAGCATGTCACTAGGTTCGGACATAATGTATGCAGAAATTCTAGAGAAATTTTCACTTTTTTTAAACTTTTTGTATAAAAAAAAAACTCAGCTCGTCAAAATATTCAGAAGAAATGTGTCACTCCATCGAAATGTTAGGAAAGACCCACGAACTGCGATTTTTACATTTTAAGAAAAGATCGCTTCAACTACGCCACAGCGAAAATCAAAAATCCGAGATATTTTACTTCCGATTAGACGAGAAAATTGCCAGGACTTCCTTGCATTCCTTCCCTCGAACGCAACACGGGGAATGAAAATGAAATTCGTCGGGAAATTCCGAGCGTCGGATTGTGCAAAAAGAGCTCGACTCAAGATCCAGCTCGATCTTAGCGTCGCATCGCTGAGCTCAGAAAACGCAATCCTCGACTCCCTCGCAGAACAACGGATCAGTCAATCGAAACCATCAGAATGAGAGGAAGGTGGAGTTTCCCGGAAAATCGCAGCCCGCCTTCGGAAAGATGCTTTCTCGCAACGGAGATTTGAGAGAGCTCCGGGGATACAACATCGGACTCCGAATTAATATCGAGTTGAGAACTCAATTACTGGATTGCCGTAATCACTAGTCAGTATCATGCACGTCAAGTTTCCTCTTCGTGGAAAACGGAACTCGATTCGAATAAAAGGGTTCGAGCGAGAATCTGAAGGGAAAAAAAAATCTCGAGACATTTTTGCTGTGGTCGAAAGGCGGTCAACGGCTCCATTAAATGTCGAATTTCCCCAGAGCCTGCCTGTGATTGCTTGCCCTTCATTTAGTTGGTTGAACCTTTCCAAGTCGAATTTCAAGGGACCAGCAAAAAAATTCGACTTGGGGAGGTTTCGACTAAGGGAGGTTCGGAATTATCGAGGTTTGAGCTACAACACATAGCTCTTTTGTTCTGGGAAACATAGAAAAATAGCCCAAAATTGTAAATGACGATATTCTCGGGCTTAAATTGCTTATTAAATGATTTGAAAGGATATTAAACTTGTAGGCAGGGGTTCATTTGCCCAATCAAGTCCTTCACTTCCTTTTCAGACACATCAATTTTTAATTGTATTGCTTTTTTATTTTTGTGTCGATAAAATCATAACCAACAGGCCACAGAAAATTCGACTTACAGAGGTTTGAGGGGAAAAGCCTTCGATTCAGGGAGGTTTTGTATGCGTTGTTTCCAATGGGATTCAGAGGGGATCAGAAAAAATTCGACTTATGGGGGTATTTGACCTAGGGAGGTTCGAGTTATCGAGGTTCACTGTATTGTATTAACGCTTACAGTACTTCACGATCTAAGTTTAAAAGAACGCGAAAAGAGGCTGTCGAATTTCGGAAATTACGGTGATATCTTTCTCTTGGGGGGGGGGGGGGGGGGGGGGTCTTTCTTTAAAAAAAAAAAAAGGGGGGGGGGGTGGGTGGGGGGGGGGGGGGGGGGGGGGGGGGGGCTCTTTCTTGAAAAGAAATAAATTTTAATAGCCCTGTTTTGTTCACGTGAAGGACACTTTAACCTCCAACCATCGTCAAGTCCCATCACAGATTGAAGAATTATTTCGGTGTCTTCAACCGATCGTTTTGGAAGTCTTTTTCATCTGACAGAAGTGCAACGCCCGAAAATAGTCCAAAAAATTAATATTTTCATCGATTTACTTCTTGCATTTGTTTTCAGCTATACAAGCGAGAAAGGTTACGAACTATTTTAAACCGAGAACCCCACGACAAATTAATGCAGAGGCTCATGACACCCGAATTTTACGAAGAGATGCATAGGCTACAGAGACCCACGAAAAAATGTGGATACTTCCGGAAGTTCCAAGCATATAAGCTCATGTTTTTGGAGAGCGAGAAAACGGGAGAAATGATGATATTATAACTTCTCAGCATACACTTTCTGTCTGGTGGCGGATAAGGAGGATACTCTCAGGAATTTCCCATTGTGATTCATTCCCTTCAAATTTTAAAATGCCACAGAGAGATAGAAACCGTTCTCTCGAGGAGAGCACCATTTCCTTCTCAATTCTCCCATTTAGACGGACAATAATTGCCCTCCCGAGGATGCGGGCCGTCATTTCCTCTGAACCCAAGAGCCAGTCTCCAGTCATAATCCACACATGGCCCAATATTTCCCGTTTTCATACCCATGGCACCCAACACTGGCTGCTGGTGCCATGCAGAACTTCGTCCCTTCTTTCCTCCGTCCGCAAGCTATGCATTTCATAACTTCTACAAAAGTTTATGCTCCTGAACTTACCAAACTGTCATATCCATGCTGGTGATTTATTGGCACAAGGATCAATTGGACCTACATAAATTGATATCGGATTTGCGGGAAAGGTAGAATCAATTTACTGCACAAGCCCCTCTAATCGTCGTGCGTCAAAAAATGTAAATCGCCTCCGAATCTAAGACACACTTCCATTACAACGCGTAGATTTTCAATTCCTTGCAAATCGCAGCAGCCCGTTGATTCTCCTCAACTCATGCATAAACCAGCAGAACCTCCTCGAATAATCCCAATGGAAATTCAGATTCTAGCCCTCGCACGAATTTTAATTCCAGGAAATTTTCATTGAAAAGATTACCCTATGCAGAAGCAATCATGCATTCCATAGACCTGAGACGCTATCAAGTGCAAGATTTCAATGGATACATCACGCACCTAATTTCTTTGCCAATTTTAGCAGACAATTAAAAAAAAACTGAAAGTAAAGTGCGTCCTAAATTTGAGAAAAAAACAAGAACTTTTTTTCCACCGACAGCGCAAAAAGCGAATTAGGAAACTAACTTTTCAGCCTCTCACGAGCACCTAAAATAAATATTGTAGTACATTAATAATTACGAGAAATTGGAGTGTGTGATTTTTTGTTGATGTCTCAAACTGCATAATAAATGGGTTGCAGCGCTGGGACACAAGGGTTTCATTTGCTCAATCAGCCCATTTTCTTCGAAAAACATCAAGTTACATTTTCATTGTTCTTTCTCTTTCCTGCGCCAATGTAATAATAGCCAAAAGGCCTCCAGTAAATTTGATTCACGGAGGTTTGAGGCGGAAATCCTTCAATCTAGGGTCGTTTTTAATGCATTTTATCTGAGAGACTTCAGACAGAAACTTGAAAGAAAAATCGACACGGAGGGATTGGAGTCTTTGAGGTGAATTCAAAAAAAAAAAAAGAGTAAATCTCTCGCAAAAGGCAAGAAAAGTCCCTTTTATGAACGCAGGAGATTAAAGGGATAGCGGGAAAGGCTCATCAATGATGACTCACTCTTGAAGCCGACCGCTGTCTTCGGAAAGCTTCTTGTTTGTCGCGCCCGACGCAGACCGTTCTCTGACGGTACCTGCCGAGGGGCTGGCAGACGTGCCGCTGGACGTCGGCGGCAATTCACTAGTGACGTTGGCTGACGATGGCGGGGCCAGCAGTGTCGCAACTGTCGACACAGATTCGTCCATCACACCGGCGCCGTTTTCAGAATGCGTCGAGCCCTTGCGGACGCAAGTGAGCCGGAAAAACGGCGGCCGTTCCATTCGTTCGATGAGGAAATTTAGGGCCTCCACAGTCTGCAGCTCGGCCATCAATTCGTCCACGAGATGCGACGGCCTCGAACGACCCATATACAACACCACTCTTTTCGACTGAAAAAGAAGAAGAAGAAGAAGAAGAAGAAGGGGGGGGGGGTGGAGAAAACGGGGATAATATCATGTATGAAAGGACGGCGATCCAAACAACTCCACAATAAAGGTTACACTTCGGATCACGGGTAAGCTTTCGGTTCATTGAAGATGAATGCACGACCGGTCTTGCTTTCTGAAACGTCTGGAAAGGGTCGGAAATTCCAAAAATTCTTCTTTTCCGATGTGACTGAACCCTGGTTTTCTGTGATACCGTCATTTTTTTTATTTACAGAAAAAAGGTTTAAATTTAAAATTTACTCTAATAAAATTTGAAATCAATTGCTTAGTACAGTATTTGTTTCTGTTTCAAATTTCCATCTGTTAGTTCAATTTAAGCGTTTACTAATACTAATCCAATTCTTTCTTTCTATTTTGCTGAATATGTTTGTGTGTTTCGAGTGCGACACACACATTAAAATGTACAAAATTTGCAAATAAATTATACGCGGCCCCTATTTTTCGATCCCAATTTTCGAGGGATAAGGTGCGAGTGGTGCTTTACTATACAGTATACGGTAGCTCACATTTGACAAAAACAATAATTACATGACATTTTTATGATTTAAAAGAATTCCGGCGGTCGGGGACGCTTGGCTCTCAAGTAAAAATAACCGTTTTCTCTTTGTTTTAATTGGCAGAAATGTAATTATCGTTGACAATTAATTTTTCTTTCTCCAAAAATTTTCAAGCTACGCATGGATGTAGAACAGCAGTAAAAACAATCTGAGTTCACTTTTTTTTTCTTCATCGTTAGAAAATGCTGCTTGCAATTCGCCCGTCAATTATTGATGCAAGACGAATAATTATCCGCTACTTATATTCACGCCACGCATTCACTCCTGGGAGGGTGTTAGTATGTGAAATACTTTGAGCTTTCGTTATTTGCAGCAGCAATGAATTAAATATCCAATCATGCTAAGGCAACCAGCAATTCGAAAATAGGACTCGATACGCATTCACGACCGAGTATTTACAAACATCGCCGATAAACTAAATCGAACAATCGCAGAAAAGTACAGTGCGTTTACTGAATAACACTTTGCATTATTTCTGCACTTCACCGACTCGACTGCCGGTGCTTGAACGGAAGTCGCGGGTGAGGTTTGGGCTCCCGAGGGAAGAGGGAATGGGCGATTTTGTTGGGTACTACGGGTGGGCTGAGCACGAAAAGAATGTTTCCTGAAAGTAAACGCTTTCTGATTCATTAATCTTTTCTCTTTCCTTCCAGACATCCGAATTGCTCCATTTTCTTTTCTATCCATGCGACACTGATCCAACCAAGGTTTTACTTTCCATATATATATATAGTGTATATATATATATATATACTGTATATATGTATATACCCCTGGAAATTGACGGAACTCCCTTCTAATTGCCTCACATGCGGAATGCAAGAAAACCCAAAAAGAGGTCGACTCTTTTCTGCGTAACGCCTGGAGAGAGCGTAATACTGTGTGCCAAGAAAATTTGCTCAAGGAAGGCAGCAGAAAAAATCAACTCACAAAAGGGAGCAGCCGATCCGGCGCCATGCCCGTGACGATCAGCAAGTACCGCAAAATCACACGAAGATTATTCGGCCAGCAGGAACACAACGAGGACCAGATGCTTTCCAATTCATCTGGGAACTCATCACCGAACTGAGAAGAGAAAACATTTCCCCGAAATTAAAAGACAAAGAAAAAATGAACACAGAACAACCGTATAGACTAACACACATAGAAAGATCGAAATTTCCGAAACAATATTTTTTTTTATGTATCGTTCGACAAATTTCAATTTTTTTTTTCGAACTGGTGAATCGATTTACGAGACGTTCAAGATTTCAACACGCAATTAGACGTTCATTCGTGGGGAAAGTCAGAAGCACGGTAAACTTTACATGCGGTACATTTTAACCAACAGATTTAATAAGAAAATCACGAAAGAAATAATTTCAAAAATTGCGGCATAATGGGAAATTCAAACAAGGTCAAGTTTGCCACTCACCTCAGCAGTAATGTAGAATAAATTGTTCAAAACCATCTCTGTCGCCTCCACGGATCCCATTCCATCTCTGCAAGTGCCCATTCTCGCTGGGGAGTTGTCCGAATTATACTGCAAAGATCCGTGGGTTGACAATTATAATCATTTCAAGAATTGGAGCATGTCCTCCGCGTAAAGACGACATTCAGCAATATCAAAACAACACGCAAAATAAAAAATAATCCCCACCCCTACACACAAACAAGTTAAATAGTACTTTCAACCTGCATAACACCTACTCCAGATGTCTGACATTTGATCATAATCATGTCGACCTTCCTTCCTATCATGCACTCACCAGAAAGTGCCTTCTCCGAATTTTACAAGGACTGTCCATCAATGAATCCGATTCATTTTCTAATGAATCCTTGGAAATCGTGTACATTATTGTAAATTGAAAATGACGGCGAGTGATTGAAGTATTAATACGGGGATATTCTACCGTCTTTCAGCGTTTGATTCTTCGTGAACAAGGCGCTACTATGTGCATATTTCTAAATACTGTACATGAATTGAGCTAAAACCAATTGAAAGATAGATTTAGTGAAAGACTTCTGTCTGAAAAAGTGGATCATTAAAGGCTTTTTGAGACATTACGGTAAATTAATGTGTACTTAATTCAATTTCAATACGAATTCGTGAAAAGTTTGAGCCCCCAGGCCATGGACGGTCCTCGCAAAGATGGTTCGTGAAAACTGGCAAAGCTTGGAAGTAATACAGTAATGCACAAGAAAATGCGGAGAAGTCCTGATTTAATAGACGGAGCGGTACGATGAAGAAATCTTTCGAACTACGCAGGAGATTCAAGACAGCCTTTTCGTTGGTCCTTGTTCAAAGAAAGAAAAACTTTCTCTTTATTCCGTCCTTCCAAAAATCTCATTGCGTCGAAAAGGCGTTTCCACTCTCCCAATTGAAATTGCATTCAATGCGTGCGTGAAAACCATGCGAGAGATAGAGAGGAAATATACCAGTGAGATTGTGCAAAGGGCCCTGCACTACCCTACGCAATTTAGGAACCCCCTCCAGGGAACCGGGGAAACAAGGTTTGGCTTTCAAACCTGAATGTCGTCCAAGGGATTGGCAGGAGGAACGTGTCTGTCAATCAGCTCCATGTTGCTCAGCCAGGGCAGCAAATAAGACAACAATAATTGACGAACCGGTGGACGGGCACTCTTGAACCGATACGTTATCTCTGAAATCATGAGAGAGAATCAAATAACGAAGAAAGGGATCACTGTAAAGTCAAAACAACAGTTCCTTCACATCGAAATTTGGTTATTTTCAACATATTTATCAATTAAAGAATCCATCTGTTGCGGGGTTTCTGAGCAAACGATGGAGAAATAGATGCCATGCATTTGAAGTGAGACCCTAATATGCGGACACACGGACAATTCGATTTAGGAACACTTGAAAACAAAATAGCAGGCTCGACATCTGGAAATTGGCTCGAGTTAGGGACACTTTTCTGAAATTTTCCTAAAAAAAAGGAACAATAAAACATTTGATATCTTTTGAACAAATCAAGCTAATCATATTCAAAAGAATTTAAAAAATATTTCATGATAAATTCACTCTAATTCATAATCAGAAGCAAGCTGATTTTGTGCTTCTTAATTCAGAGTTTTTTTTCTATCATCTGTGCATATTCTAGCAAGACTTACTCTTTTTCTTTGCTTTTTGATCTCCTTTGGATACCAAATGATCAGATTATATGTGGATTTTTCTGTACTGTTGTTTTCTACAACTTGAAGTTGCGGGAAACAATTTGTATAAAAATTTTTTTAGAACTTATTTCTAATTTTTGACAAAATGGAGAACCAATTAAATACATTAACATTGAAGTCTAAGGTAAACTTAGACTCAACTTAGGGACTTTCTGGCATCAGGACACTCTTGAAGCATCAATTACGTCCGCATCTCGGGGTCTCACTTGTACAATATGCATGTGCGCTGGATTCATAATTAAATATAAAAATATATTGTGAAGGTTATAAACAAAGTATTTCAGCTTCAATTTCATATTTAAGCTGCGAATATACCTAAATACACTTAAGTACAAGCTGCGAGTGAAACAGCGGTATAATTTATTATACGAAATCGAATTTTGAATGCTCTTTATCAAGGAAGTTGAAATTCGACAAATATAAGATCTAATGAAATTTGAACACAAAAAGACTGAGGACAAAAGCAATTGAAGTAATTTGACCGCAAGGTGGATGTCAGATAATCTGGGCATAATTACCTGGTCCTTTCCTTGTAATACTGTCCCTACTTCATTGCATAAAATATTTGAAATGCTATTAAAGCGGATTGAAAAAAAAGACAGCTCAAAGAATGATTTGACATACTCTTACGAAAATTGTCGCACGCCTGGAAGTGCGTTTTTCAATCGATCAAAGACGAATACTGTACAGCGGATCAAAGTAAAATCGCCGGGTAATCAAGCCGTTGTCTATACTTTCAGGCATTCAAAATTCGGGCACGGTTCGGTTAACATCGTGCCCGATCAATCCCATCCCAGAAAATATAAGTTTTACAATACCGTATGAAGGAAGAAAAACAAAGCTCAAGATTATTATTCGAAAACTACAAGTGGTTCAACAAGGGAAGAGCTGATAATTAACGCTTTGTACTTCTCGACAAAGAGCCCACGCTTGAGGTTTCTTTCAATTTGAACAAGATCTCCCCCCACGCACAATGGCCATCCATTAGTAAATGAAGGTCAACTTGGATCATATTCCTAAAAATTACGTAAAGAAAAAATATGGTGCTTGAAGTAAGCGAATTGAAAACGTAACATGGATGGAAAACTCACCACTGAAGATGGGCATCGTTAGTTCGGGATGCAGGTAAGCCAATTGTCTCGACAAGTGTATCTGCGAACGACAGTAAACACTAGTCGACAAGGTCTCATCCAACGTTCTCGGCACGCCATGACGTAAACCTGAGGAACACATTTTTCATCAAAAAACGGCAATTTTCCCACACATTCTCATCTTAAAAATTCAACATCATGTGTACGAGAATTTAAAAAACGGAATCCATTCAGAAATTTTCCTCGATGATTTTGATGAATGTCTGAACTGATATTTAATCGTATAGATTATTGTTCGGTGTACTTTCGGCAGTCTAGGTGGTGGCGCCCACTTTTCCCCTTTTTCAAGATAAAACATCAGAAGGCATGCGTTTCTTCCTTTTTTTAATACAACAACCAACAAGCAAATTTCAAGAATTGGATACTGGTTCAGCGTGTTGAAAAAAACAAACACGACACCACGAAAAAAAAAAAAAAAAAAAACCTGTTGAGAATCGGCCTCGGTCGTGAAATTGTCNACAAAACAAAAAAAAAAAAAAAAAAAAAAAAAAACCTGTTGAGAATCGGATTCGGTCGTGAAATTGTCCTAGGGTTGAATCGATGAATCGAAAGGGGGAATCCGATATTTGCCCCGGCAGCCTCGCAAAAGTTCGATACCCGTGATTAATTAGGAATTAAAAATGCGTTACACTGAACAGGGGCCCGGGTCAAACATTATAATCAATCTTACTCGACTACCCACGATTGAGGCATTTCATTCCGAAACCGTCTTACATTACTTTTATGGATCTATGTACTGTACTGTATAGTTCCTCTCGTGGCCCAACGACGAAGAACGGGCCTTGGGGGCACGCATAGAAATTATTCAGCACGAAATGGCGAAGTCGCCGTTAGACCCGTTTCTTTGTTTGAGCGCTCAATTTTCCTCCGCCCGAGCAAACACGGCATACATTGCCCGCCGAATTCAGCGTGCGCTCTTTCGGGAAAGTTTACCAAGAAAACCTGAATCGCGAAAGAAAATAACACCGAAATGGGCGAAACGAGGATTTATCCAACCCCGAGCCGAGAATTCAACCAGGATTTTAGGAGGCTTTGTTTGCACAAACCACTTGACCATTGGACGATGGAAGTAAGGAACCTCGAAAATATTGACACACAGGAACCGTACTTACGTAAGAGAGGGCATTTGCGAAGTTTTCAGAATTATCAATAAATTCGCGAGCTCTCATTTCAGGAGAATTCTTTTTTTTTCGAATTTGCTTTTGAAAGCGTCGCCCAATTTTTATCTTATTCCGAGATCAAACACAAATTCGGTAAGTAAAAAGAATAACTTGACAATCTTGCTTCCGAAACTTGAACCGGAAATTCGGATAAGTCCTCAGCATTAAAAACGCTCGTTCAGGATATCATTTCCCATATGACGACGAATTTTCCTGGCGAAGGGTTAAAACTTCTAAAAATACCTTCAATGAATAATCCCGCGGGACACGCAAAGCATGAACATTTTATGATCGATGAAATTTAAGAGCGCTGAGAAAAGAAAAAAAAATCGACCGCCAAGGTACCTGAAAAATGTTTAGCGAATGAGGACTATTTTAAGCGCCCAATATCACGATATCCCAGATTTTCCAACAACAACAGAGAATGTTAAATTTCCATCGCAGATCATATTTTATTCGCTGACGAAGTAAATTCCTAATTATAATGAATATCAACGTCAAAATATGAACGAGAGCATTCTCCATCTTCAGGCCTCAGTATCGCAAAAAGACTTACAACGATCTAAACTTTTTTAGCGAAGAAAAAACACGATCACACATTTCACGCATAAGAAAATAATTGGGAGGTGCACCAGATTATTTATTGCCAGGCTTTCCTTCCACAATGGTAAACATTCCCAGAACCAGTAAGGGCGAAGTCAAGCAGCAAATTGAAGCGATATAATTCAATTTCGTGATTTTGTCAATCCCCAGGCCTCACTCAAATTCCAAAACTTCCATAGATAGAAAAATTATAATACAGCAACTAATACAAGATTGATTTCGTTCAGCATTGGAAAAAGCACTGACTTCAGAGGGGTCAACTTTTGATACTGAAAATCCCAAACAAGAACAGAAAATGCGTCCAATCAAAGATCGACATCAAGAGAGGAATTTATTTTTCTATACCTGATCTAGTCAAGTAAATGCCCGGAATCCTAACCTGCAGCGCAAAAACGATGCCATTGAGTCGTTGTCATTGATCCATTGAAGAGAAAAAAATGGGGTTTTCATACGACCACCCGCCAGAGATCCACAAAAGCCGAAAGAGGAATAACCTCAGTTCGGAATCCTGTACAGTACTGTACTACACATTCACGCGACTTGTGTTACACGCATCTTCTTCCAAATTTAGACCATAGTTCGAGGAACTTCTCAATCGCGCATCAGCGCGTGCAGATCCATCATAATTCCGAGTTTGTGTCGGAATGGAAAGCAACTCGAGGCGTACACATTATCTCGAGAAAGTAAATATACCCATTATGGAAAAAGGCCAGTTTGTAAGTAAACGTGACACAGAGTACAGTATTGATTCGCTCCTGTTGCTCGCGAAACATCTACGTTTTTCTTTAGCATTCTAAAAATTTGATATGACACTTGCGTCAAATGAACTCGGTAAATGAAAAAAAAAACCTTAGATCGAATGAAAATTACAAAACGAGCTTTTACGACTGCAAAAAAAAAATTCACTCAACATTTTCTGGACTGAAAAGGATAAATTGCTTTGCACGTGGGACTTTCAAAAATGCGATGAGATATTCCAAGAAAAGAAGAAGAGCTAGGATAAGCTCACGGAAAAATTATTGAAGTCATTGAGTACACACTGAAGAAAGTTTTGTACGAAGACAAAATATAGCTGAAGGATGCATCAGGTTATTTTCTGGTGAAGCAAAGCAAAACGTCGTAAATGCAAGATAAAGTCATCGCGTTTTTTTATTACAGTGGAATCTTAATCATCCACGCTAATGATCACATTAAATGTTCCGAACAATCAAAAATCCGTGAAAAAAAAAAAATTTGTCTACTATGACCTACTCCAATTCTTCCAGATTTTGATAAGCAATACGCTTTCTAGACACCATACGATTCTGAAGATTATTAATATTGCGAAATCACGGAAAAATCTGTTGATGCCCACGCCTACAAGGGTTTCCGTTGGGTACACAATCCCGGTCGAAAATACGGGTACAGTATATCACATCAGGAATAATGAAGATGCCCGTTCAACAAGCTTAGTTTTTTCGGTCTGGTGAAGAATGAATCACCGAACACGATTTAAAATTTTTATTCGGAGATCAATTCTTGTGCAACTGACACTAAAATGATTAATTTGTCTTGGCAATCCATTCATCCTCGAGCTAACAATGAAAATAGGGATGAAGCTACAGCAAATGTAGCTGCCCCGGAAAACGTCAACTCTGAACGAAACCAGACAAAATCCTTCTGCCGTGAACAAAACCAGACGAACAAAGTCTGCTGCACTGCTACAAGCTTATCAATCAACAAATGCATCATCTCAAAAAATGCTGAATTTTTCAGCGGGACTGCGGTGATTTATTTTTTCGAGCCGCTTCAACAAGACGACAGCTCCTTGTGCTGAACTTCCAGCTTTCAAAGCAGGAATCCATCTCATGTCTACTTATGCATCGACCATCTCGTTTCCGACGAAGAGTTTCATTTAAATTTTATGCTCGTGCTTCGGCAGAAGTTCTTCAGGAAAGTTCTGAAGCACGTATTCCAAATACCAATGAATAAATCTACTGTACTGCGATAAAAAAATGGATACCTCGAGAGCCTCGTCGGGTTTTCAACTAAACGCGTTTCAACCGTCGGAAAATGAATTCATGAGAATCAAGTTCATACGTCAGACAAAATAAGGTAGTTTCCGATGATAATTTCCTTTTCACTTGGAGATTTTAAAATGAAAAATCCCGGCGGTTGACTCGAGGTGCCGCGGGAAACAAACATTATTCAATTTAGGAATCTGCTCGACCAACATTCGTAAAAAAAAAATCATCGCAAGGTCCCACATGCACAATTATTGCCAATCGGCTTCAAAAATGCTCATTGAAAATGTAAAATCAAATATTTTTTCAAAAAATATAAAAAAGGAGATTCCTCACATGAGAAGAAGCTGTTGAAGAAGATAGCTGAGAATCACCACTCGGGAAGTCTTGAAATACAGACAGAGTAAGAGAGTATATCACCCAAAAACGGAATCTACCATTTGTCACGTTCTTCTTGGTGCTCTAAAAAAGATCAGTCCCTCAAATCATTTCTGATGGCATCTAAACTTCATTTGCTTGCAATGGGATGCGACACATCCACAGAAAATGAACAGAAAAGTTATTTTCCGTAAATTAAAAATTATTGAAGACTCGCAGAAGTATTAAGCACTCTCATATAAAATTAATATCTAACGCTGAGGCATATTTTTTGACTACACATTAAAATATAAGGCCAGTCTTTCATCCACAAAAACCTGGCAACATGAAAATTCGCGGTATTTTTTCTGTTATAACAAATTAAGATGCGGTAAATGATGAACGTCATCCCAGTAAACCGCGAAGATTATTAATTCATTCTAGAACCGACAAGGTCTTGCATACGCATCCAAGAGGAAGCAAGTGCCGCTCACTAGAATTCACGACCTACGCTAAGGAGGAAACTCTCCTCAGTCTCTTTGAATACGTCCAAGAAATTATTGAAAATATGGCGATAGAAAGCGAACGCATGACGTATCATCCGCAGAAGAGCAATATACAAGCATGAAACTACACATTTCAGCATAAATCCCACAAGCTTTGAGAATTAAAAACAACAGCGTCGGGGGTAAGAAAGCGACTTCAGCTTCAGTGCGAAATAATTGAATGTGCGAATCGCACCATTTTCTTCCACACGTTAGACTCAAGTGCCATATTCATCCTTTCACGTTCAACACAAAAATAAAAATAAAATGGCAAGCAAGAATTTCGCGGTGCATAAATTGCAATTAGGAGCAGGTTATCTTTATTCCCGGGGGGGGGGGGGAGAATCCTTTTCCGGGGTTCAAATAATCTGGTCAAGCGCTCTTCCGACAAAAGCATGTTTTGAAAAAACCTGGAGTCCTAGACGAAGCTTTCGCATTTCTCTTAATTGAGTGTCCATCTCATTCGATCGGTCGATCCTCTTTTTCATTATGAATAATACTGGGAAAATAAAAAGACGCGGGCAATCCGATTTTGGCACCGTTCTTCAGTCCCATCAACTACCCTTCAACGGGATTTCACGCTTGAATGAAAGTGAAATACAGTACACGAAAATCCGAAAGTGTAAATTGTATTTAAAACGAAAAAAGCATCGTAAGATATCCAGAAATCGAAAAATAAATATGGACAAAAAATTTAAAAAGTTAGACAAATAATTCTTGTAATAAATAGCTTCAGAATAAATAAAAATTATTGAGGCATTTCCACATGGCAAGGAACATGAAGGGGTAAGAACTTCGCCAAGAACCTGTACACATGATATAGCGAAAGGTTCAATCCAATAAAAAGTTGAGTTCAAACGCGGTCTTTTTCAATCCTATATAACCTATCCAGAAAACTTGTCTGGATAATATTGGGTTCCAGGAAGCCGCAATTCCACAAAAAGTTCGACTTCCTCGGGGTGAAATATTCGTAAACCACACGTTTCTCAAGTTGCATCACTATATAATGTATCTATTTTCAAAATATTATAGAAAATGACTACATGAAAAGATTGCACAGCTAAAACGGATCACTTCAAGGAAATTCATTTCCAGAGCTGCATAATTCGCCAATTCACGAGAAGAGAATCAGGGTGTTCAAGTAACTCATAGATACCTACTAAAATTTGAATTTCGAACTTCGGAGGAAAAAATTTAACGTTGATTTTTGCGCAGCTATTTCAGTCAAGTCGTCTTCAAAAAAAAAAGTTTTGGTAATTTGACCTCGACTAAATGGAGACGACGAAGCAAAGAACGCTTGACATAATTGGCATTTATGAGTTTCGCAATAAATAAACTTCCGGAAATGCGCTATGAATGAAGTAATTCGAGAATTGAATAACACTGTATTTTGAAATATGTCGAAAGTTCACGTCCAAGAGCAGAATCCCAAGTGGAACATCGATTCATCTTCACCTAAAATGCCTTGACGCCCGAATTGTATCCTCAATGGATCGTAAACCCCTCTTCGAGAGGGGTTTCAGGGGAAAGGCCGCAATCCGAATACGGCACGTACGTGACAACTCGAACCGGCATAAACTTTTCGAGTCACTGATCTCATCCATCAGTATCAAAGTCGGCCATTACGGGAAATATTCGTCGACATACTCAGCAACCGTATATCATTAGTCCAGTTACCGAAAAAATGCCCCGAAGTTTCTGGGGGCTCAATAGGAAAGTTTCACCGACAACCCATTTGATATCTGTCCAGCCGATGTGATCGGAACAAGCTCTCATTAGAATCGTTGGAAGAGAGTAAGGCCTTCCCGGCCAGTTCTGTCAACTCGTCCAATCATACTCGAAATATGAATACAGTAACCTGAGAATCGACAGACAGTACGTATTAAAATTCAGTTGTGACTCTACTGTATTGTATATGTACGAGGGTTCCAACAAAAGTTCTTGGAATAGAAATGAAAATGGCGTATAATCGAGCTGGGAAAAAATGATTCTTTAGGGAAAAGATATTCTTTGGCACACAAAAATCCAGCCCTGTTTGACAATTTTTTTTAATGTTTTGCAAAATTCCCCCTGGCAGAGTTTTGCTGTCCACTCAAAAGATGAGGAGCCCTTCCTGCAGATTTCGTTGCTGTAGCTCAGCTTTCCCCTCAGAATTCTTGAAATCAACGTGGCATTGATTTCAAGGGTTGCCTCCAGGTCTTCCAAGGTAATTCCGACATTTTCATCAACACACAGGTTTCTTCAGGGGTCAGAGAACATTTCTACCGCAACAAACTGGTGCACGAAAAGTAAAAACCTTCCCGACACATTCCACCTCCGGTTTCCCAATCGGATTCATGACTTGAAACGTTCCATTGATCGAATTTGCATACGATGGGATGAAAGTTTGTAGATTAAAACTAGAAACCGTGTTTTAAAATTGGGGAATGAATTCTAAACTCACGGAAAACCGCCAGAAACCATGAAGGCTTGGCATGGACTGATGCACAGAAATACCGATTGATTATACAAAACTTGAAAAAGAGAGATTATCAAATTTAGATTTTTCAGCTCATATTTTTTTTATTATACATTCAAATTCCCATCAAATGGATCTCGGAGTTCAAGTAACAATCCAGGCAGTTGCTTTTTTGTACGAAACAGCAATATTTATTTCAGAACATGTCCTTTCATGAACAAACGATTTTCAATCAATGATCCGAGAAAACTTTGCTTCAGAGAGAAATTGTTTCGGGGTACTTCGAATTGCTAATGAAGCGACGTCAATGGCTTTGTTTGCTAAATGCATAATATGCAGAATACGGTGATCATCCCAGGTTAAATTTAGCTGAATTGATAATTAAAATATAATTTTTCAGGAAAAATGATGCGTCAGGAAAAACGATTCGACACGAAGCAATCGTAATTTACTAAGCCCCGAATGACGGGAATACATTTTTTAGGAATTGGAGACACGGAAGGATACAAGGAGTATTTAATCGGCAGAAATACGCCCAGAAGTACTGTAGTACTTTATCGCTGACGCACATTGAAACGATCGCAAAATTCAAGAAAAGTGAGACCTCAAGCTGAAGCAACTGTACTCCGTGAAAAAAGGGGAAATTTTTCGAACAAGACACATCAAAATGAAGATCGGAAACGAATCTACCCCGGAAATTAAAACAGGAAACTTGATGTAACATGCAATAGAACGTGGGAGAACATGACGGACAAGCTCCCAATTTGATCTTTGCTACTTTAAAACAAGAAGTAATTTTAAAGCATTTTTTAAACACTCGGGAACCCTGGTCAACGATCAGTCAGAGTTGAAAAATTGCCGAAGCATTTCAACAGAAATTAAAGGTAGACTCTCTCTTCAGCGATTTCCTGTGTACTGTATACGGAATCATTTTTGCGTTCTCTATATACAGTAATAAATATGGATCTCTACCCACGTCATAGAGGTTCTCTACAAGGAAATTCTCTCCACAACCAATTATTTTTCTGCCCACCTTTGCATTTCGTTGTAGAGAGAGCGAGTCTCTCATGAATTCGCTCATGCGGGAATAACAGTAACCTCAATGAAGCGCACGACCATTTTTCCCCTGAAAAGGACAGCAGCGATGACCGCTTCTCCAAAGGCTCATACTCGAAGTGTCAACGCAAGCCGATGGAAACTCTGTTAAGCTCGAAGTCATGAATATGAATCAAGTCATTCTCGTTTCTCTCTCTACATTTTTCCCCAAGCACGGAATAAAACAAGACAGTCGACAAGCCGACGTGACGGACGGAGAGCCTCCACTTCTGCATGTTTTCTCAGGAGACCTGACGCGCCTCAGTCGCGACTCTGGCCTACGCGAGTCCAGGGCTTTCCTTTGATTAGTGACGAGTTATTAAAAAAATAATATTGTTCCGCGACGTTCATCGACGATGTTTCCGTCATGGTTCGTGAAAGTTTCAAGTACGCGGGTCAGGGACAGCTATTGTACTCGAATTCGAAAAGCGGAGTCAGCATGAAGCACTCGCAGAAGAGGTCAAGAGCTCTGGCACAAAATGTACTTCTCCCCCCCGGAAGAAAATGTGTGCCTATACCTTTCAAGGATCAACACGATCATGATGGAAATCGATTCCAGCCTCAAGATATAGAATTCCCAAACCTCAAAATCATTTTCTACAAAAGGGCGAATGGGTTCATGACTCGCCAAAAATGGAGAAAACAAAGTAAAATGCATAGCTATTGAGCACCCTGAATCATCGCAATTTATTTGGAACAGATTCAAAATATTTGTCTCCTTATAATCTGAACTTCAAAAAAGAAACATGCAGCATAACAGTAATTTTAGAACGGAAAATAAATTCGGCAGAAACAAAAAACAACTCTAGAAGTTGCCGAAATTTGATCATAAAAAAAAAACTAACCAATCCTGAGTTTATCTTCAAAACCGAATATTCCCGCACGGGTTCTCTCCCTTTCAACAAATATCGCCTCCTACTGAAATCAAGAATAGAACAGGCCATGGTGGAAATCGGATCCTTGCCCCAACTTCCAGAACCCTCTATCAAGGTAACGCGAAAGTTTCCAACCGGTGCTTTGGCGAAAACTACAGTCATCCCCTCAAGAAAGTTGAAGAGAAGTACTGCATTGTACTGCACAGTATAATGAAATGGAAGAAAACAAAATCAGAAATGGTTGACGTTTCCACGATTAAAAAGGATAGACTCTCAACTTCAAGCCGACGGTAAATCTAGAAGAACAACTACAATATATGCATAACCCACGACAAGCCGAATTATTGTCCAAGGAATCCGCCTTGGAAACAATTTCAGAACAGGGATCCGCAAGTGAAGAAAATTAAGAAACCATGCACTGTATTTATATTTCCTGCAAGTGCGAACTGATTCATTGAAAAAATCATTCACATTTGGGAAACTTGAAGATGAAACAAATTGGAAAATAATTTTCTCAATATGATCAGAGAGAAATTTCCACGGATATTGTGACTCGTTTCGCCCGGAATCTGAACAAATTTCACATCAGAAAATTTCCAATATTCAAAACGCATTAAAAATAAATAACGTAAGCTGCGAAGATTTTTACAGTTACTCACAGAGCGGGATTCAAAAGCAAAAAAAGACAATTAATTGTTGAAAATCGTTGGAAAAGTTTTGAATGCCGGATGACCGTTTCCTCGGGCGCCCTTGGGAAAAATGTGCACGAAAGAATTGACCCCTCCAGAAAAAGAAAAAGAAGTGCTACTCGGGATAAAGAAAAAAGGGGACAACGACCTCAGAACAGCCAAGTGATCGTCCTTGACTCGAAATAAAACTTTCAAGCGACGAGTAAGACGAGAGAAATTCTCCGTGAAAGAGAAAAAAGGTGCCCCCAGACGATTTACTATTTCCTGGACACGGAAACAGACCGCGAAAGAACGTAGGCAGCCCCAAATGTATCTCCTCTTTTTTTTTCTTCTGCTAAAATGCAGAAAACGAAAGAGAAAAACTAACCGTAAAAAGCTTTCATCTAACGCAATTACTATTTTTTCTTCTTCGCCGGTTTCCAGCTATTTCCAGAGTGGATTCCCTTCTTCTCCCTATCACTAATTCGAGGAACAAGATGGAGTAAGAGCAAAACGAAAAACACCAGAAAAAGCGAAACCCGTAGTCGAGAAAACAACGGGCTGTTCCTGGACGTCTGTTCCTCCCATTAAATTCGCGCCAGGCCCGTGCGAACCCACCGCGCAGCGCGGCCGCGGGGCCGGGACCCATGCACCAGGGCCCCCTGGCACCGGCAATCGACACCCATCCTGACCTCGGCACTTGACGCCAGTTCGCTACCATCTCTTCTTACCCTCGTCACCGCGTCTCGGTGTGATTTGTCCGGTCACCACGTTCGTCTATGAATCAAGCCCTCCACTAAAAAAAAAATCGCAGACTGTGATCATCGCACAATGAACTAATGATTCCAAGAAACATGGGACATTTTTAAATGCACGGTGGACGGAACAGCTGAGTTTTTTCAAAAGAATTTGCTTTAATTTCCAAGTGGTCAAATAACAGTAAATGGCAAAGTTTCGACTACACGAAAAGAGAAGGAAAACTTGGATTGAATTCTGAAGCACAATTTCAGACAATGTTTAACTTGAAAGATGTCCATAAATTTCAACATACACCAAGTGAAGTGCAGGTTTAATTAAAGAGTACATAAAAATGTCGACGTTATTTCTCGGTACCATTCCATTCTATCAATAATTTCCGACGAACTGAGATAGTGTATCTATGCGCACATAGAAAACATTAAAAATTTTCTTGATCCAATGTGACAACAAAGAACTTGGATGGATATTTATAATTTTTCTTTACCAGAAACGGCGTTTCAGCCCATTTTACGGAGTTCACGTGGACGACTTTTTCGCCATAGATTCGAATCTAGCTAATCCATTCTTTTTTAGATTCAGAGGAAATTAAAAGAGCTTTTTTTAATATAATACAGTATCATCTTGTAAATCTCGAAATATGCCGGTTGAAATTCACGGTAAATCTACTTCAGTACTTCGCTTCACTCCGTCAATAATTTTTGAAAACTTTGAAAACTTGGTATTGAAAAAATATTCAGAAAAGAAACGCTCATAAATGAATCTCCTCTGGGATTCTAAACTTTTCAAAGCTAAACGCGTAGCTATCTGGTGCATCTTTTGCAGCTTGAGGTGCACAGTTGAATTTGATTCGTTTTTACGACGCTGCGGCAATTTTGAACTGCAAAAAGTGCAACACGCGATTATACCAACAACAACGCGATTTGAGAAAGTGATTCTATTGACTACCGATCGTTCGAGGACAATTCGGTTTTAGAATGTATCCCTAGACGGACTGTACCAGAATTCGAAGGGACTTTCATAACATCCCACACCCAGGAGAGTATCCTTCGTGAACTGAACTTCTTCGTACCCAACAACTGAGAACAGCCGCAGCTTTAATTTCTTGAAACTTCGGAATTTTTCTCAAATTTGACCAGCTACGACATGCGCCACATTTTTGTCCACTTCAACTTACTGTACTTTACAGTAGTGATTCAAATATTAATTCACCAGTGATCAA
>CAJPEX010003349.1:0-29616 GCA_905338405.1 Notodromas monacha
CCCTTAAGTTGAATTTTCTTTCAGATCCCCATCTGAATCCCATTAGAAATAATAAATTAAAAACCTCCTTAAGTCAGAGGCTTTTCTCCTCAAACCTCTGTAAGTTTTATTTTATGTGGCCTGCTGGTTATTATTTTCTTTACACAAGGAAGAAGTGATGTGTTACAAAAGGAAGTGAAAAACTTGATTGGGCAAATATGAACCCCTGCCTGCAAGTTCAGCATTCTTTCAACTCAGTTAAAAAGCTATATATTTGAGCCTCAGAATACCACCATTTACAATTTTTGGCAGTTTTTCTATGTTTCCCAGAACAAAATAGCTATTTATTGTAGCTCAAACCTCTATAATTTAAAACTAAAACCTCCCAAAGTTGAAATATCCCTAAGTTGAAACCTCCCTATATATATAAGTTAAATTTTTTTGCTGGTCCCTTAAAATTTGACTTTGAGAGGTTCTACTATTGTTATTTCATGTAATCACCCTTCTGAGCTGCTATATTAAAATGTATGCAATAGAAGTGTGCCTCCAGCTATGGCAATTTAATTATGCAAAATGAATAATAAACCCTTTTTGTCTTTATGCATGTATGAATAAAGCATTTTTCATTCAATTTTGTTAAAAGGGTCTCCAAGAAAATGAAAGAATATTCTATATAGAGAAAATATTGCAAGAATATTCTATGCCAATAAAACAAGCTGGGGGGATGGGCAAGTTTCACAGATTTTAAAAATTATAATCCTGTACCATGGTACAGTACATGTTTGAGGGAGTGAGCTATAGACAGAGATTCTGATAATTAGTCTCACACACCTGCTATGTAATGGGCATCATTGAAAAAACATTTTAGAGAAAGATTTTTTGAACTTTCAATGAACTGTTCATATTTTTATAGCCCACCAGCAGTAATCTGGCAATACTTGCAGTTCACAACTGGAGCATGACTGCATGAGCAATGGGATTTAATTATCTCTCCAATGCCAGGAAGAATAAGAGGAACTATGAATAAATATACAGTATTGTACTGTATACTCAGCAGCCAGATGTGATCTAAACTCATCAGGATGCAGTAATGAGAAAAGAGAAATGTCTTTGTGTACATATCTTATGAATATGTTGCATTTTATATATTCCTAACAAGCATATAATTTCACAGGTGTGAAGAATGTGGCTTTTATTTATAATTTTGTTAGGTGATTAAATACTTTAGCAATCTCCTGGAATTGTCAGCCATTTAATTATGAATGAAAAAGAATTATGAAAATGATTTATTAGGACACTCAGCTTGGAGACAGGGGTGAATTTGCCCATTCAGTCTATCACATTCTGTCAAAGCACATAAAATTCCAATTTTTTATTGTTTTTCCCTTTCCTATAAATTCCAATAAAATAAAAACCTGAAGGCCCCAAAATTTTGATTTATGGATGTTTTAGATGCAAAGCCTTTGAGTTAAGGTTTTTAAAGCATTGATTCCAAGAGAATTCAGATGGGGACTCAAACAAATTCAACTTAAGGAGGTTTTACTGTACAGTATATGCAAAATGCTCAAGAATTACTCCAGTGAAGAATACAGTATATCCCCTGCATATAATACTGTGCACACCCTAATTCCCTGCCTTAATTTCTGAGGGGGGGGGGGGGGGAAAGGTTCACCCCTAGTGAAAACCATGTACAGTACACCAGATGAGACTTGGAGTGTGATTTATTAGCCACTTCTGTTTCAGATATCACCCCCAAATAAAAACCCATACAAAACCGGCATGTTCCGACTCAAAATGCACATTAAGCAATGCACCCTCGCTCGCCGACTACGATTTCCGAGAGAGATTAAGACATCTATGTAAGAAAACACACACACAAAAGAAAAGAAGCTTGACACCCTTCCCACAATAAAAAAAAAAAAGAAGTGACAGCAGAACACTGGCGGTGAGAATCCCCAAATCCAGCTCTTGGTCCTCTTCGCGACTTCACAAACCTCCGTTTCTTCCAATCGCGCCCAGTGCTGATGGCTGCTATCAGCAAGAAGTGCAACATTAAAACTTGGGTACACACTCAAAATGGCTCTTTCCCATTAATCAGGGCGGTGCGTTTCTTTCTTGTTGCAGATTTAATTTCTGAATAGCTCTGTGATCATAATTGGGGTATCCATAACAAATATAATATTCTATCAGATTCAAAAGCCGCATTTCCACGAAAATAACACTCAACATAATTGATCTACAGTAGTTACTTGAGTAACACACACCCAGGTTTTAGTCAAAATGTTCTATAAAAATTGTATCCTCAAGTAAGATGCACACCCCACTTTTAGTGACTAAAACAGCAATACAGGTGGTACTTTGCAATTTGACCTCCCGAAATTTGACTGTCCTGCAATTTGACAGTCAAATTTGCAGGGAGGCTGACTTGCAATTTGACCTGCTTTGGACATTATTTTTGCATTTCTCAAGTTTACGAAGTGTCTTGCAATTCAACCCTAGTCTGGCTATGGATTTGGGTCAAATTGCAATGTACAACCTGTATTGTACAATATTTCAAAAAATAAGAACACTCAAATTTGAATTTAGACAGGGATTGATCCTGATCAACTAATTTTCAAATATTTCCATTACAAACATTTTAAAGTTGAAATTGGTCCATATTTCCCTTGAGAATCAAATATAATGCAAACTTGAACTTCCAAAATTATTTTTTCTAATGTACACTGTATGATGCACACTCCATTTTTCCCTCTCAATTTTGAGAAAAAAGGTGTACATCCTACTCAAATCAATATTGCACAGTCCACGTGCGCTTAATTTGAAAAATAAAATAAAAAATCACAACTGGGGCCCATCATAATTAATTTAAAATTAATGTTAGGTTCAAGCGGCACTTCTCTTTCATAAGCTTGAGAGGTGTAAGCAGCTTACGCTACAGGAGTGAATAAAATTCAGAATTTTAAAAATACAAAAGAATCTCGTCAACACAAAGCGTCAATATTAAGCCGAACACAGAAAACTTCACTGTTCAGGAAAGTTTCTCACAAGATTTCATAAATCATCAATCGGTTTCAATGATTTCGACGGTGTACATTTCTCAAAATCCTACGCATTTTCTGTAAAATGGTAATTTTTTCTTCGATAAATCATGGACTCTGCTTTTTTCAGAGAATTAAAACTTATGCATTAGCGTCGTCAAAATCGAATTTCTAATTATCTGGAAAGCCCTAACCATGCATGTCATTCGAAAAATAATTAAACTTGACTGGTTCCCGACGGATACCTCAGATAGGGAGAAGATGGATGAATTTCATATACTGTACTGTAACTGAATTTCAAATTCGGTGAATTTAGTTAATGCACGATTTCTTGAAGGAAACGGGCAATTTTCCAGCGTCCCGTTCATGTTCATAAACACCGAGTTTAAAAACGACTGTTTTTAGGCTCCAGAGTTAATTTCAACTTCTGGTCTTCCGTTAATCCCGCAGAAATTTCGCACCTTTCCTCACGCTAACGGGCTGGAAAATTCCTACTCTCCCACGCAAGCACATCTCTCATAAAGGAAACAATACAACCCCTTGATGCAGCTGAAGTCTTTTAATTTTCGAGGGACAAAAAATTCATACTTTTTTATACGGAGTGTATACTATTTCCCAATTGCCGAAAATGTTACCCAAGTCCAACTATTCAAAGAATCAACTGACCAAGTCCAAGAATAAGCGATTTCTTTTATAGGAAAAATAGCCAGAACAACATGAAAAAAAACCGGTTCCTCATAATGGGAAAGATCCATTGCTACGAAAAAACAAAAAAAGCATATACGTAATAACGAGATAAAACATGGGAGGGTGAAATACCAGTCTCGACTAAATTCTTTCGCTCTCTCTCTTTCTCTCCCTCTTTCAACAGCTCCAGTCCCAGGCAGTGCAAAGCCCGACGGATGAGAGACAACATCTTCTCGCTCGCTTCCAGACATCTCGATCGAGTGACTTACAGAAACAGATTCGGAAAGTAGTGGGGACGAAAAGAAACAAAGAAGAGAGAGAGAAGACCAAGAGTTAATGGAAATCACGCCAATTTTTCAGAAATGAAAGCGTGTGACAACGCTTCAGAGACCGAGATCCGACGGCTCGTGTCGTACACCATGATGCGATCCAACAACTCCCGCAACTGCGCCACTTTCCGCACGTGGTCCTCCTGCAATTTCTGGTTGCCAATCAATTCCCCGTGCAAATCTCTCGACGCCTGCATCGAGGTTATCACCGTCGTTTTTTCCTAAAAAAAAAAAACAAACAGTAAATGATGGAATCTCAAACAGCTGAAATTGACAACTCAAATCTCCCTACCTAATATTTTTTCAAGTCTCTGTCTAATTCCTTTAGAAACCAAGCATTAAAAATCTCCCCTCCTCAAACCTGCTTAATTCGGATTTTCTGAAGGCCTTTTAACTACTATTTTATTGACAAAAGAAATAAAAATTACGGTTGAACCTCGAAATAAACTCAAATACCTTCCTCGTATGAGTCGATTTTTTTTCCATCCCTCTACGAGGGTTCTAACAAAAGTTCTCGGAGTAGCAATGAAAATGGCCTACAGTTGAGCTGGAAAAAATTTTTTCTTTAGGGAAAACATATTCCTTGGCACACAAAAAAATATCAGCCCTGTTTGACAATTTTTTTATATTTTTTTCATAATTCACTCTGGCAGAGTTTTTGCTCTCCACTCAAAAGATGAGGCGCCCTTTTTTCGTTATGTATAGTGGCGCCACATTGGCGGCTGTGAAGGCGGCTATTGATGAAAATGGCGGAATTGCCTTGGATGACCTGAAGACAACCCTTAGAAAGAATGCCAAGTTGATTTCAAAAATTCTGAGAGGAAAGCTGGGCTACAGCAAAAAAAGGGCGCCTCATCTTTTGAGTGGAGAGCAAAACTCTGCCAGGGTGAATTATGAAAAAAAAAAAATAATAATAATTTTGTCAAACAGGGCTGATATATTTTTGTGGGCCAAGGAATATGTTTTCCCTAAAGAAAAAATTTTTTCCAGCTCAACTGTAGGCCATTTTCATTGCTACTCCGAGAACTTTTGTTAGAACCCTCGTATCTTAATTCCATTTATTGAAACTATGCATAATGAAGACCTCATCCATGATAACTCAAAAGGTTTTCCCTCTTAAACCTCCACAACTAGACTTTTCTATAGAGGCCTTTTGGTTACTATTTTATTGACACAGGAAAATAGAAAGCAATATAAATCCAACTCGGTGGGTTTTGAAAGGAAGTGAAAGACTAATTGGGCACATGAATCCTTGCCTCCAACTTCAGCATCCTGTCAACTCATTCGAGAAGCAATTAGAGGCGCAGAATATCAATTACAATTTCCTGTAATTCTTTCTTTCTTTCAAAATCTAACCTCCTTCACCCACACTTTTGCAGTGTTTTTGTGCTGCTCTTTCTCAATTTTACATGGTGTCTCGCAATTGGACCATTTTTCAATTTTACTCTAGTCCAGCAATGGATTACGGTTGAATTGCGGGGCACCACCTGTACAAGAATAAAAGTACTGTACAAAATTTTTTATTTTTATTCTCTCCTTCGAAGACTCTCCTATGACTCAAAACCACAAGTGTCATTATTTTCGGTTTAAAAAAAATTCTACATACCATGCCAACCCCCCTTTTGCCATAATTTTGCAAGAAAAAAAAAGAGCGCGTGGTACTAAGGTAAATTCATTAATATGCATATACTTACACGTTCCGTCAATCGATCGTATTCCCTATGAATGAAATTGCACTTCTCGTCAAAGTGCAGGTCTCTGAAGGCGGCTTTCTTCACCAACTTGTTTGAAATCTTCCCCTTAAGATCCATGAACAACTTCAACATCTGCAACATTCAACGAAAGAATCATACAAAATCAATTTACCATCACGCTCTTACATCCCTTCAGTGCCAACAAATAATTGAAAAGCCAAAAAGTATCTTCGAAGAACTGTCACGGGACTGAAGAAAATATTCTCTCCGACGATTATAAAAAAAAAAGCAAGCAAGAGGAAAGGACCTACAAGTCATGCTTTCAAATCGGGGGGAAAACATACCTCGTTATTTGTTCGACCCGGGAACATGTACTTGCCACTATACAACTCGAAGATCGTGCAGCCAGCCGCCCACATGTCAATGCCGTAGTCGTAATTCATTCCTAAAACTGCAGAAACAAAAACTTTGAACATCAAATTTGATAACCGCGTTATTTTCAAAAGTAGGTTTGCGACAAAAAACTGTACCGAAATAAAAATTATGATATGTTTCGGGTTTAAAAAAGAAGCGTACTTTTGCTTCTGAGACTTTCAAGGAAATTGAAAAATCCATCAAAAAGAAGCATTCCAACCATCCGCCAAAAAAATTTAAAGACGGAAGCTAATTTTCAAAGCGCGGGGGTTCCAATCTCAAAATTAAAATTCACGAGGAAAAACCACAAAAATACTCTTCATGAAAACAAGGACGCTGGGAGAAAAAGGAACTGAGGTAAGAATTTGGTCAATTTTGGAAACTCTTGAGCCAGAATGCCCTCGAAAATAATTAGTTCACAGGATCGTAGAAATTGAAAACATTATTCTAACCTAAAAGTCGCACGGATTTCACGGCATTCTTATAATTTACAGCGGAGCCCCGACATATGGACAAATCGACTCACAGACACCTCAAGCAAAAAAAAAAAAAATCTGCCTCAACACCTGGACAATGTCTTAAGATACGGACTTCACCAAAGTTTCTAGACAAATGGAAAAATTTTGTTTAAAAAAAATTCAACTCTTGAACAAAATGGAGCTTTCAACATAAAAAAAAATTGAAAAATAAATCTTATTCAAATTCACTTCAAATCATTTCCTCGCAAAATTTTGCCAGTCATAATCCAAAACAAACTAATTGTACAGTACATGGTTTTCTGCTGTTCAATTTTTTTTCTGCATTACACTTGAGAAAAATTATTTCATTCAATTTTTTGGTGTACGGCTCCCTGATTTTCGATCAACAGGAGAACCAATTCAAAATATCCCCATTGAAGTTTGAGGGAAAACGTGATCCAAAATGCGAACGTTCCAACACAGGGACAAGGGCCAAGCAACACTTACGTCCGCATCTCGGGACCCCACTGCACTCGTTTCAGTCATGAAATATCATCAAAGCAAAAAATAAATAAAATTCACGAACACCTTTAAATTAAAACACCACCATCAACGTACAATACGAAAACAACAAAATGGAAGAAGAAAATTCGGTAATCTCGTCTCCCAAATGCACTCACTAATTTCTGGCGCCCGGTAAAACCGAGACACGAGGTATGGCGTTATGTCGCTCTCCTCGATCGTCGAGGCAGAGCCGAAATCACACAGCTTCAGAGCCAATTTGTTTTCACTAACCTGCAACCAAATATCAAACATTAACATGTTCCTCCATTTCACCATTGTATGGAATATGAATAAAAGAAACGCGTTGCTCACCAAAATATTGTCAGGTTTCACGTCCGCGTGTAAAATTTGACACTTCTTCATGTGTCTTAAAGCGAGGAAAAGCTGTTGCGCGTAAGAGCGCACGGCTTTCATGTGTAACCCATCGTGTTTCCCGTACTTCTTCAGAACCTGCGAAATTCAAATGCCCGTAAAATCATAATCTCGAATAAACAGTGAGCTATTGGATAAATTCAAAGTTGTAGTGCTTTCGACATCAACGCCTAGTTTCTCCGAGTTCACGGCTCTCCATGCAAACAAGTTTTGTAGAAATCGCCTCAGTCAGGTAAGTGACACAGTAGACACATTCCTGACATTCCAACAGGAAACTCAAGGCGTTGAAGTGGAAATACAGTAACACATAACATAACGGGCAACAAATTCCCGCCCTCATTTCCAACTACAGTCTTTTCTGAAACACTGCTGCTATTACCAACCATTAAACAGGTGAAGGAACATTCTTGAATATCATCTGACAATTTAAGGGAGACAATTCAAGACAGGACCAACTTGAGACCAGACCAATTTGAGACAGGGAAAATTTGAGACTGAAGCATTTGCAAAAATGACTTTCCCAGGTTTCTCTCTCATATCTTATATTGAAGGGGGGAAAAGGAAAAAAAATTTAACCTTTTTGTCAAAAGTTAGGCTAATTTTATTTTCAATTTTATAGTAGTTCCAATTTTAGTTTTCAAACAAAGTTTTCTGAGAAGACAGGAAAATTCAAACTTGGAGACCTTGTAAAGCCACAAAGATTAGGGAGAACAAGTTTTTCTTAAGAAGTGGTCTGCTGCATCAAACCAGAAAATTTAATACAATAGACAATTCCTGGAAATTCTCCAAGGATCTCGGGGAGAAAAAAAATTGCAGGTGCATCAGCAGAGTTGCTTGGGTACTGGTCCCTCTTGCACTTCACAAATATAAGTTATATAAGTTTTGAAAAAAAATAAAAAGGAAAGAAAATGAAGGTGAAGATGCAGTATATGCGAATACCTCGCTTTTGCTATTCCTAATTGGCCCTCTCTCTGAATGACCCTGTCTCAACTTGATCCTGCCTCAAATTTTCTGTCTCAAATTATCCGAGTCCCTTTTGAGATAGGTATCAGCTTATTTAAATACCCTCAACCAAAAACTATGTCATACTGAAAGTACTGTACTGTAATCAAAAACCTTGTCTGAACTAACTTCACATAAAATCGGACAACCTAACCAAGAATATAAGCTTTAAAATGAATAAAATAAAAACTGACCAAAACGCACTCTTTCCATCATTAAAAATTCAGATGACTGTTGCAGAAATAAATTCATTCACTTATCATTGAACTAGGTTCTTGAAGTCACTGTTGCACCACAAGCTTGTGTACCATTAACATAGAAATACTGTATTGGGTGCACGTTTCCCACTGAAATTAAGAGATTTATACCGCCAAAGAAACATTGTACTGTATTTCACAGAACTGAGTATAGCTCAAGATTCGTTAGTAGGATCAATTTTAATACGATCACAAAAAAACGTTAGGATATATCTTCAGCTTCAATTTAAAACGCGTACGATTGTATAGGTCAAATATTGATTAAGATTTGCGCTTCAGTATGCCAAGATGAGAGTGATTGCGTCTTGTGCAAAAAGTTTTACATGACACAGCACGTATTTTTGTTGTCTTCGAAAACTAGTTTTATCATGAAACCCATGGTGATTGTATCTGATGATGATTTCGTGATTGTTTCTTTTTTTTTATGATACCAGTGAGAGAAAATGTAGTTCTCCGAAATCCAAAAAGAAAGGCTCTTGGTTTCTTCTTCTGTAAGGCCATAAATTCAAAGTCTAATCCTAGAATCAAAACTTGCTATGAGGACGGGTAACTGCCTCTGGTGCTCCTTGCGTCTCGACGTACTGTACATCTTTTCAGGCAGTCAAATCTGCAGTAGGTGCTGGAAGGACTCGAAACCCATAAATTAAAAAATAAAACCCACCTCTCGCAGGTTCATGGCCAGCGGCTCAAACACCATGCACAGATGCTGTCGATGGAAAAAGCTACCAAACAACCGCAAGCAATGATACTTGTCCCCGGGGTCAGTCTCATTCAACTTCCGCAACGTCTCCAGCTCCTTCAGGCCCGACTTGTGCATCAACTCGTTGTTCCTAATGATCTTAATGGCCACTTCCTTGTTCTCCAGCGTTTGGTCCCGGGCACGGACCACGTTCGAAAAGATGCCCTGACCTGTGAACCCATACACGGTGTATCGATTGTCCAGCACTTCGCCCAGACGCACCCGGTAGTAGCCGGCACTGTCGTCGCACGTCTCCGTCGATATGCTGCTGTCGGTGAAACCCGTCGTTTCGTTGGCCTTTCTTTGTACTTCCTCGTAGCTTTCGGCGAACATGTCTTTCGCCTGGTCATCCACACTCTCTGTTTAAAACAATAGAAAGCAACGACATTTACGTAAGAACGCTTCAATGATCGGAACTTTGACACTAGCTAGGATTCTTCCACTTAAATCTCACACCATTCCTTCCAGATGATTGTGCCGTGTTTGTTGGAAATGACTGAGCGATCACACATGTCATCAGCGAATGTCAGACATACCCCGAGTTTTTTTTTTTTTAGCCAATTGTGGCGCAAAAAAATCCCTCAAAAACAGTAAAAAAAGCACTTTATTACGTTGAAAATAGCCCAAAAAAATCAGGACACGTCTTTGATTCGTCAGTCAATTTTAGCTTTCCTAAAAACAACATTCCCTTCTAGATAAGAATCGTTAAATTTAATCAAAACCAGGAAGACTCTCTCAACAAAGATTTTCTGTGCACAGTATACAATTTTTTTGTCTGCTACATGACGGAAGCTCTCCACAACAAAATGTTCTCCCTATCGAATTCTTTTCATGGCTCCCAGAATTTTTCTGTTGATAGCCCAACCTAAATTCATGGATTTAATAATTAAAATCCTGATTTCTAGTAGAAATCTCGCAGAGGAATATTGTGACAGGAGCATGAGTAGAATCAATGCATTCTTCCATGTAAAAAAAAATTAATTGGATGAGCTTTTTAGGTTCTCACAGAAAAGTTGAAAAAGAAGCATGTTTTGAAGTTGACATCATCTTATACAGTAATGCCTAGAGCAACGAAACTTCTCGATTACACTCAAAGAGTTCTCTATGTAATGCTTAATTTCCAGAGGTAGCCTAAGGATAAACGTCCGATCGAATCCAGGGTAGAAGATTATCAAGGATTGAAAAAAGCAGGGAAAATTGAAACAAACTGACAAGAATGCAGAGCAAACATTGGTAAATTACAAAAATTAGAAAAGAAAGGAAATAAAATTCCCTCAAAATCTCAATTTTTAAACTTTCAAATTGCTTTTTCGATTTGTTTACAATTTGGGATTCTAAAACTCATAAAATTTGCAGAACCCGGGCTCTGTAAGTAATAGGTTTGTAGCTCAAAAATCCACTAAATACGACTCGCTACAACGACTTCGCCTCATACAGTAACGATTTTCTCTGAATTTCACAATACTGTATAAAAAATTTGTTGTTCGTCCCATTGGGGCCTCTAGTTAAAATATTGAGATTATCTCTAAAAAATAATTTGTTCCTACTCCCCTGAATTTCGTTGTAGGTAGAGAGAGAGGGGACCCGTATTCTAGTGACCAACGACAGGAGAAAAAAAGAAGGACGGGAAAAATACTAACTTTCTGCAGGAGCAGCCTCAGCCAACTGCTGCTCTTCCTCAAGGGCCTCCGTGCGAAGCTTGAGTAAGTTCAGGCGGTTCGTCCGGTCTTGCTCGGTTTCCTGAGAAAACTTCAACTTTAATCGCTCTTCAATTCTCTTCCTGATTGCTTTTTCATCAAAAGATCTCTCGTCGCTTCGGCTCGACGAAGAACACGAAGAGGACGATTCTACAGACTTGGACCGCTGACGAGTTTCATCCACAGCTTTGCTTTCCGACGGGGACGCCGTGATGGATTTGTACTCGTCTATGGACATGGGTTCAACGTCGGCGCCCTGGGTGGCCGGAGATGCTGCGATAGATGTCGCATCTAGGCTGTCGCCGCGTTCCGCTAACTTCTTGAGTCGTTCTTGACGCTCCCGACGCATTCTTTCAATCACTTGCTCTTCGTCTTCATCTTCGTCAATCATTTCCACATGTTTCAACCTGAAGTAAAAACAATGTTGAAAATTGACAAGAGTATGTTTCCACAATTTCACGAGCGAATTCACGGCTAGGAAACGTGTTTCGAAAACAGATACATTTTTCGAAAATCTGAACGAAGTGAATGCTTAAGCCGAAAGTGAGAAATTACACGGATCAGATACAGAGCGCAAATCTTCGAAAAGACATGATTTCTTTGGGTTTCCCATTGACGAATAAAACAATTTTTCGAGGCCTAAAGGCTAAATTCAGATTCTTATTCAAGTGCAATAAGATAGTTTGGAATGGTGGACAAATTTATAATTTTCATCGGTTTCGTTGCAGTCACTAAGATCATTGAAAAATAAAATTGAATCAAGCTCTACAAAAACCCACCGAATGATGGGAGGAAGTTTCATTCAAGCTTCGATTCAAATAATAAATTATGCATGATGGAAAGGGGAACTTAGACTCAAGATAAGCAATTTTGGCGTATTTAGAAGTCCTGCTTCTGGTGATTCAAGAACGTGATATCTCAAATCTCAACCAACGGTATTTTTGCATTTGCAGCATTTGTGAGATTCTCAAGTCGCACCACAAAAAGTTGGGTTTCGCAATATTTTTTTTCTTTCGCATTTTCAACAAATTTGGCTGAGGAATAATTTGGTGATCACTCACTATCATACGAGTTTCGAATTTTAAAATTTACTCAGGGAACAGGCGGTTTAAGGATTCGCGAAAATACAAGCACATACAGTTGAACCTCATTAACTTAAATACAGTAACTCTTTATACTTCGAATTTCTAAGTACCTCTCTGACTTCCATTAGAAACAACGCATCAAAAAACCTCACCAACTCGAAGGCCTCAGTTCTCAGAATCTCCATGACTCAAATTTTCTGGAGGCCTTTTGGCTTTTATTTTATTGACACGGGATAGAGAAAAGCAATAAGATTTGGCTTGATGTGTTTTTAAAGGAAGTGATAATACTAATTTGGAAAACAAACTCTTGTCTCCAAGTTTGGCATTTTGTCAAGACATTTGAAGCATACAATCTCACTGATTCCGACTTCCTGTGAAGACGCGCACACCATTTTTAGTGACTGCAATATTTCAAGAAGTAAACACACCAGATTTTGAACACAAACTGAACCCGAATTCAACTAATTTGCATCATTTCCACAACAGCGTTTTAGTAAAAGTGTATGAAATTTCCCATTAGAATCAAATACTGTACAGCAAGACGCGCCAATATATTTCTCAAAAATTGTATATCTACCTATAAAGTGCGCACTCCTTTTTCCGTGTAAATTCTAGAAAAAAAAAAGGTGTGCGCAGTGCTTGAACAAATACGATACTCAGCTGTTCAGCTTAATTCTGGTAAACACCAAGGCACTGCAAAACTAGACTTCGTTCAAACGCGGAGTTTCTTTTCCGACACAAATATTTTTGAAATACTTACTCTTCATCTTCAATTCGGGACTGTTGCTCAGACTGATGCGAGTCCTGATCCCGCGGTTTATAATTCCTATCCTTCCTATCCCGTCGATTATCCTTGTGATCAAAAGGACGTCGATCTCTTCCCCTGTCGTGTCTCCGGTCTCCTTCCCTGTCCCGCATCCGCCTGTTCTCCATCAGCGGAGACCGTCTTCGATTTCGATTAGTCAACATCTCTTGCTCCCTTCGCAATCCCACAAGCAAGTCTTCGTCTTTCCGATTCTCTACTCGGCGTCGGTCACGATCATCCCGACGACCTCGTTCGTGTGTTGATCTCGACGCAGTTGAATCGCGATGCTGATGATTGCCCACAGAACGATCAGGTTCCCGCTGGTGATGTTGTCCGCCATGGTTCTTAAGATGGCGTTCCCGAGATCGACGATGTCCGGAACTGGATTCCTTAGAAGCACCGTTCCGTTCCTCTTTCCGTCTCTTACCGCTATCTTCTTCGTCTGGCCCGCGGCTTCGCTTTTTACCTCGCTCGCGAGATTTACTTCGTCTTTTTTTGTCCTGAACAGGCTCTGTTTCTGCCATGCTCAAAGCGGCCATGAGTTTTTCCTGCTCAAGATAACACAGAAATTTAACGAATGACTGTCGAGAAGAGAAGTCTGAGAACCATACTCAGTCGCAAAACGGTTCTTCGATCTGAGCATACCGCGTATTCGGATCCCCTGGAATTCCACTGTAGGAAGGACTGAAGCGACAAAATCCGTCAAGTAAACGTTAAAAAATGCGGATTTTCCTTCGCATTGAAACAAAAATCAGAAGACCAGCTCGCCATATGTTCAACATCGATACAGTGCGTGTCAATGAATAGATTCGTTCGTGAACGAAAATACCGTATTCACACGGATTGAAGACGTCTTCAACTCTGGACGCGTTTTAAAAACTCAACAGATCTATCGGAGAATCTCCCTCCTTGATTGTACAACTTACCATAAACATTCTCGCACAGGGTTAGCAAAACAATAATTTCCAATGAAAAAATGTCTCTAAACCATGCTAATAAACCAAGAAGTTATCAGATGCTTCTCCGATTCCCACCTTCAATTTGCATTTCTGGTTTCCGATTAAAATCATGCCATGAACTTACCCTTAGCAAGGAAACTGGTTGATTTTTCAACTCATAATTTTATTACATTTCTAGACCAACCTGAATTGTGGATCGAGGACTTGATCTGATTTTTCGATGCATCGACAAAAAAATCATTCTTATAATCGTGTGAATACGGTATATAGGTAGCATTTCAGGGAAGAATCAATAGAAGAATAATCACCTTTTGCTGGAGTAGTTGGTCCAAATTTGTGTCGGAGACCCCGTCGGATGATTCGGTGATGTCGAGAAGCTCTAGATCAGTTTCTTCATGAGTTAATTGTCTTCCAGAATATTCTTCTCGTTCTTTGCGCTCACTTTTTCGTTTGTGCCTCTTCTGACGATCTATTTCACGTTCCTTCTCCCGCACGCTCGACTTTTTCCTGTAACGAATTAGGATTAGGAATAATGAGCTCCCTGAATTCTTCGAATCGAAGATTTACTTTTCGTGTTTTGACTTCGACTTCTTGTGTTTCTTCGGTTGAACTTCTGCGGATGTACTGTGGTCGTGGCGAGAACCCATGATAAGATGAAATTTTTGTACGAAGGTGCCAAGGTTCACGAAGTAAGTGAACAGGCCGGACACGGCAGGCCGTTCTCTTCTTAAGCAACTGAATGCCGGAATTAATATTATCTGAAAAATAAAATAAAAGAACGGTGACTTTGAAATCGAGAGAAATTCAAAAAGAATCCGAGCATCTGAATTGTAATTACATTCTCATTCACAGAACAATATCGCGCAGATGAGTACCGGTTCAACTTCTCTGTAGATCAGTGAAACTGCGTCAAAACGACAGTGGACACGTCTACTCGTACAAAATAAACGTAGATTTTCCACCATCCACGCAGAGTTCTCATCAGAAACAAGTTTGTTACAGAAGCACAGGGTCCTTCAGCGCCGAAGGTTTCCCCACCCGAAGGTTCACGAGATTTCCACTTCGGGCTGGCACCCGCCCAACCCTCAATATAATGGGTTTAGCCATGCTTCACAGTACATCCTATCTTACGCCTCCAGTAAATGTTCGAAAACAAACCGCAGGTAGTGATTTCCGAGTGACCTATTCGAACGCATCATTAAGTCGCACTTCGTCCAGTTGAGAACAATCGAACGACGTCTCGGAGATGCACTTACCTCTCACTTGCCCTAATATCGCGTTTACAACACACAAAGAGCTACTTTAAACTATAAAAATTCCTTCCGAAATGCACTCTTCGCTGGACCAGGGGACTGACAAATTACAAGTTATTCCTCTTGCGGTCAGTAAAGGCGAACACGCCCGCTACCCAGTTTCTTCGGTGTAGACGGCACGGCATAAACTTTGCCCACATTGTGTGGCATGATATTGTACCGACCATGCTAAGGCCTACTGTGAAGATATATGTTTGAGGAATTCAATTTTTTCCCAAAGTAAACGCCACTTCAAGAATCGCGTGGAATTAACTTTCCTCTCAATTCTGTGGAATTAACCACCGCGTAAGTGCTCACTGCGGAAAAGCCTCTGCAGAACTTCGCGGATGTGTGACAGAGGAGTATGCTGTGCCTGGGGATTATACCCTGCCTGGTACACCCACAGCAACAAATGTTGCAGGTACTGTACTGTATCTTCATGGATGGAAACGCTGAACAGATGCCATACCGCTCCAATACAGTAATTTGGAAATCCTGCGCAAAAAGAAAAGCATGCGAGAAATTATATAATGAAACACTTTGACGTCCAGAGGTTCAGATTTGAATGAGAGGTTGGATTCTCGTTGCAATTTACCTTCTTGAGTTATACAAAACGATGAGGAGTACAGTACAGTATTGTATATGCCACCTAGGGTTGAGAATTTGCTGATGAATTATACCGGTAGAGGCGCCGTTATCAGGCGGTTTTCAGCCGGGATCGCAGCGGCTTCTGTGACGTTGGTGAAGCTTGGTAAATCGTGATCGTGGCAGTGACTAATCGTGTGAGTGGGAGACGGAATGGTATTGAAAAAATACCCGATTTATGTGATCTTGACAGAGAACCAAATGCGAGTTATGAATCGGCGTTAGAATTGTGTCGCACCTTCGGTGTTCCGACTAATCTACGACCACAGCAGTCTTCCGTCATGGCATCGAACTCGATGGTTGACGTACGTTTTCCAGCGGTCTCGATCTCTCATAACTCTGAAGTGCTCGTCATATTCTTATTTTTCAGGCAGCACCTGTGGGATTTAATGAGAGCGCCCTTGCGGAGTCATTGAGCTTCCATGGAGAACAACTGTTGATCAGCTTCAGCGAAACTCATCCGGATTGGATTCGCGCGATCGAGTGCTGGGAGGGTCGATTCAATGACTACAAGAACCCCGGTCTCTTGTGAGTGTACCACAGTCCATGTGACTCGTTGCTTCTCGCTGTGTATGAGTTCGGCTGAAGCCTCAGGGTAGAATTATTACATTTCAGGTACTGGAACCCCCGGAGAAAGGGACTTCTGTTTAACTTCATAAAAAATAATGCGACCTGGCTTTTCCAGAAGCGCGATTTTGTACTCAACGTCAACCGCGATGCTTTCGAAGCGAGGAATGAAAGCGGTAATGCGAATTCTTCGTTGCCTTACGTATGCAATTTGTTGCAATATAGTTTGGTTCGCAGGTTATTATGCGGTTCTCCCACCGCTTGAAAGGTTTCTGAAGATTCCCGAATCAATCAGACGGAAAAGCGTATATGATGTGAGTTCTGCTACGTTATCAGGCGATTTTCATTCATATTTTATCGATTGCGATGATCCTAGTTGATACGAGCTGGTGATATGGTTGTTGGTGTTGTCACGTCGCTTCTGCGAAATGAAATACAAGTAAAAATCCTTGCGTTGGAACCACCGAAATCTAGACAAATTCATGATCTGGATATCATGGTGAGTCGAGAGTTAAAACATTGAATGTCTACATTGGGATTTTTAAACTAATTATGATTTGCCCAGGGTATTATGTCCCTGAGTGAAATGCCGCCAGATGCTGGAGTTTTTAATGTCAACACTCTTCTACGCTGTGAAGTTATGGGGATGAATCGAGCGAATGGACACATTTTTCTGGGAATGCAAGGGAAATATGCTCCTCCCAGTTTACTTCATCAAGTTGCCCTCGGAAAAATTGAGAACGACGACTTGCCTGAATCTTACAGGTGAGTCGGCTTGTTTTTATGGAAGTATATTCAATGAATAATGGATCAATGAAATTAATCGAAACCGTATTTAATCCGGGAATACGTGCTATTTTCCTCAAAAGTTTGACGAGGATTAATTTAATCACGCACAGTCAGATGTTGGCTATTTGTTCTGAACACTGGGGTCAAGAATGAAAAGGAAAAAATCGCTTCCAACCTGTCCATTTTCTAGGGTTGTAATACTTTTAAAGCTCGATGCATCAAGCCTCCTTAATTAGAATACCTCCCTATGTCTACATTTTCCCGAGTCTTTGTCTGAATTCCCGTAGAAATGATTTTGTACATTAAGATTCTGTATGTATTTTAAATAACTTTCCTGACTCAAAGGCTTTCCCCCAAAAACCTCTGAGAGTCGGTTTCCGGAGACCTTGTTGATATTGTTTTATTTGAAAAGGGAAGGAGAAGAGCAATGAAAATGTAACTTGATGTGTTTTGAGAGGAAGTAGACGACGTTTTGGGCAATTACACCCTTGCTTCCAAGTTCAGCATTCCGACATCTCATTCAAGAAGCAATATTCAAGACCTAGAATATCACCAATTGAAATTTCCTGTAGTTCTTCTTTCATTTCCTCAACACAAATACTTATTTTGCTCCGAACTCGAATTTAATTTGGTGTTCCCTTGAAGTTCGACTTGGAGAGATTCAACTTTATTATGATAAATTATTTAATGAAGGTGTTCCGGAAGTTGTCCGTCAGTCTCGTCGAATTAACGACTTTCTTTGCCTACAGGAAGAATAATGAAATTGGCGTGCCGGGCAAGGAGGCCTCTTACGAGGAAACGCTGCTCAAATCTCAAAGCTTCTTCAATCCCAGATGCGTGGAATTTCTCGCATCATCGTTCGGCATTGATTTGAAAAGCAGAAGCAGCTTTCTGACATTCCACTCGTGAGTACAATATATCGTGAAATCAGTTTCCGAATTTTCTACTCGCATTTTTTGGTGATTGAAGGCCAGAAATCTCGGAATGTTCCAAGCCGGGAAATTTGAGAAAGCGGCAAAAAAGACTCGCAGCGAGGGAAAATGTGGAGTATGGCGTGGAACTGATCAGGCAAGGGAAATTGGATTCATGTGAAGGATATTTCAACAACGCCCTGACAATGGATCCTGAGAATGTGGATGCATACATTTATCGCGGAGTCATGTGAGTGATTTTCTTAGGGCTTCGATTGGAAATATTTTTCATTTGTGGGATTCGCACGTGACGTACGTTTTACCAAGACTTTTCAAATATCGAGGCACAATAGTTCACCACGAATAATCCCCAAATGTTATAAATACAATAAACTGTGCTCGATTATTTCGAGGTTCCAGATTTTTACTTTTCATTGGATTTCTTTCATACCAAGAAGCAATAAATCGATGAAATTTCAATTGTAGCGCGTTTGACCTGAAATGAAATGAAATTCGGAAGGCGGCAAATTTCAGTGTCCTCTGGTTGTGATATCAACAATAATTTCAACCTGTGGTGGCTAGTAGCAGAGAAGGCGTAGATGTTTCTGTTGGTCTGCTCTATCACAATTGAACCTCAATAACTCGAACTTCCTTATCAACTCCCTTTTTAAATTTCCTTAAAAGTAGGGCATTAAAAATTTCCCTCAGTCGAAGGATTTCCTCCTTGAACATCCGCAAATCAAATTTTCTGATGGCCTTTTGGGCTATTATTTTATTGACAGAGGAAAGAAGAAAATAAAAAATAAATTAACTCGGCGGGTTTTGAATGGAAGTGAAAGACTACTTCGGCAAATGAACCTTTGCCTCAAGTTCAGCATCCTGTCAACTCATTTAAGAAGCTAATCGAGGACCAGAATATCACCAATTACAATTTATTTTAATTCTTCTTTCTTTCCCGTACCATGAATGCTTGTTTCCCTAACTCGAAACCTCTGTGAGTTGAATTTTTTTGCTGGTCCCTTGAAGTGCGACTTGTGTATGTTGATGTTAAATCCTGTGTTTATGGTTCTTTGAATCTTCATTTTTCCAGGCATGCCAACAGTGGAAGATACTCCCCTGCCTTCCGTGATCTTCAACAAGCGCTTTCAATGGATCCGAAGAACTCGACTGCGATCAATTACCTGGTCAGTGTGGAACGATTCCGTGGTGAAGAGTTCTACAAAGCCCTGGACCACAGTGCAGCCATGAAATGCTTCGAGACTGTGCTCTTTCACGATCCCCACGATGAAAAGGCCCGAGAATTCGTGGAAAAGATCAAGGCTGAACTGGTGGAGAAGCCGCTCAAATTGATCAGTTTGTCTCCGCGAGAATTTGAGATTCAAGGTGTGGATACATTCACCGACCGACAACTTTTCGAAGCAGTTGACGCGTAAGTGGTTTTCATGAAAATCTACTCTGTTTGACGTGAATGTGTGATAAATCTTGTTTGTGAAATTTAGATTTTTTCTGATTGTACGATTGGGTGAAATTTTGTAGACACATTCATTTCCCGTGCAAATTCTGTGTTTCAGCAGTTTTTGAGATTTTTCATAATCGTGAATACGGATTTGTTGAAAAAAATTTAAACTATTTTTGATGACGTCAGTTTTCGAATATTGATGCGTTAAAGGAATAACGTTTGTTACTTCCAGCGAACAATACCAATAAAATGTTGAGCTGATCAGACGATAATACAAATTGACATCTCAAACGAACACTTATAATTTTCGACGTACGCTTCGTTACATTTGCACGATTTGAAACTTCGGAATTCTTTATTTTTGCATTTAACGACATTTGCTAACTCAAGGCTAAGAAAATGGTTATGAAAAGTTCTTTTTTTTGGTCCACCTTTGAAATCATGGAAACCTTGAACCTACATTTTTTTCGCCTGTTTGTGCCATAGTTATAAAATTTTATTTTCACCGTTCGAAAACTCATGTTTCTCATCCTGCTTTTGGAAGTCTTCATTTTGAACACATCGGCGTTTCGATTGTCTCATTTCAGTTACCGGGACATCGCTGGTCACAGCAGAGTTTCGAGCAGTATTTTCAGACTAACTTTCCGTAGACCCGTGGATCACCTCGAATTCGTGAAAGACCTGAGTTCTTCGTTGAAGATGGAAATTGTGACCGAAATCTGTCAAAAGACAGTCTTTTTTTCCAATGGCATTTGCTCGAATACCTCTGTGTCAGCTGGGACGACCAGTGCTGTAAATACAATTACGGAAACTGCGACGTAAGTTCACGAGAGATGGCCAGAGGTTTCGTTTCGATAGACGATTGATTTTGAAAAAAATCCGGATTTTATTTTGTAGTGTTGCGTACAAGCGAATAGATCCTGTCGATTTCTTGCTGAAGGCGTTTCCGAAGAAAGGCAACGAAAAGTCCCAGAAAGTTCAGAGAATGTAAGTGATTCCTCGAATTTTGCATTTATTTCGTTGCTCATTGAAGAATGGCTATTCACTCTCTGCAGCGAGGAACTGAAATCTAAATTTCAAGACCTATTGGATCCGAATGATCCAAAAGCCGATGAAAAGTTTGGCCAGTTCCTGAAACTGATGGGAGAAAAGGGTAAGAAGAAAAGCCGAAAGCGACGCAGTTCATCATCTTCCTCCTCATCCTCGTCATCTGTATCGTCCTCATCGTCATCCTCCAGTGAATCAGAAGAAGAGCGGAAAAAGAAGAAAAAGAAAAAGAAGAAAAAAGTTAAGAAGGGGAAGAAAGTGAAGAAAACTAGGGACAGTAGTGAAGAGAGGAAACGGAAAAAAAAGAAAAGCAAGAAGAAGCGCGAAGAGGTGGTTGAGAAGTGGGTGGAAAAACCGACGACGAAATCTGAGGAATCTGTGGTTAAAAAGGAAGAATTTCCAGATGTAAGGCTCAGAAACATTTTTTTCTCTCTGAAGGATTTCTCTAGACCGTGTATTTTTTTCACTGCGCAGAAGGAAACCAGAAAAGTTGAGACTCCCTTGTCACCGAAGAAAGCCGAGTCTTCCATCATGGATCTCATTCGGTTTGTATTCTACTTTTTAATATTCCCTTTCATTGTGATATTCTTGAAGTCTCAAAAAAGTAGTGCATTTTATACGAGGCAATTCAAACGGAATGAGTTTCTTTGCGAGCATTTCGCAAATCACTTATTTTTTCGTTTTGAACACTTTTTGTTTCTTCTTCAATGCTTCGGATGTATTTCTGAAGGTGAGAAATACCGAAAAGATGAGCTGAAACTCAATGTGGCTCGTACTTGATATTTTTTCGATGTGTCGCCATGATTCAAAATGGGTTGAAGTGACATTTAATGGGTCCCAAACCTTCTCTGCAAATTTTCCGGTAAAGTTTAAGAGTCATTTTTTGATTGCTGACAATATTTTTTGGGTTTGAAGATTCGAAGATTTGAAAATTGATGACAGTTTCATGACAAATGTCAGACTTCATCTCAAATGAATTTCTCAGCTTGTCAAAGCCGGGTAAACTTGAATTGAAAAATAAGTTCCTACTGTAGTAGGTTGACCGAAAACCAAGGAGCCTCTTTTCGAACGATCGTTCGTCGTGAACGATATTACGAACGGCATTGAGAAAAAAAAACAATGAAACCTTGTTCACGTTTCTTTTAAAAGATGCCTCGTTCGTGGCTACAGTGATTGAGAATGACCAGCACGCTTGTTCAAATAAAATTTCATTTGATACTCACTCACGAAGTTTCTGGTGTTTTTGTCTGAATTGTTTCTTCGAACAATTCCGGTATTTTGCCGACTATTCGTGATATTTATTCCCTTTTTTTTGCCAATCGTAGCTGATCAAACTTTTTTACGAACAACTTCAGCTTTGATCAGGAAGGACATACGTAATTTGTTAGGCGTTTGTGATCGAAAATCCCGTGCTTGTCATACAAATGCACTTGGAAATGTAACCAAGGTATCTCTCAGAAAATTAAATTCTGCTCTACTTCGGCGTGTTCGTTTGTTCCATACCTTGAATGTTCTGGATATGAAAACGTTCTAAAAATTATTTCGATTTTTTTCGTAATCCACCCTCTACAAACAAAAGTACTAAGTTAGCCTTAATTATTCGATATTTACCTTACTTGATCAATTCATTATTGCTGCTTGAAAGTTAGCAAAAACGCTTCTGTTCTGATGCGTGACAAATCAGAACGGTTTTAATCTACATTTTCCCTTTGCGTGCTGTAAATGGTTGATTGGTCTGAATTGTGTGTTTGGACACGCTCTGGTGCGGAAGCAACATTTTTAGATTGGCCAAAAAAATGAACGTTACAGGCAACATCCTTCGTTGGTAGACGAGAGACCTATGATGGTAGTTGAGAGGTGACATACGAAATGTCCGTCAAAATGCTCTGATTTTCATTGCAGTATTACTTTCCTCCTTTGTTATTGAAATTGCGTTGAATATTCTACTTTTTCAAGATCTGTAAGCTAGTGTGTTAGAAATGAGGTGTGAATTCGGAAGACAAAAGCTTTTTCTGTGACTTGAATTTTTGTATGATTCATGTTTTTTTTTGTTTTTTTTTAGGAAACACGAAGGAATCCAGCCTGTAAAAGAGAAGAAAGAGCTTTTGAAACCTACAAGCGCAGACTTCGAAGAATGGGAGGAGTCAAGTCCGAAAGAGTAAGTTTCTTCTTCTATTGTTGACGACTCCTTCGGGTTTCTGAATCTTCCATTTTGACTGAGTTATTTTTATTTTTTTCAAGGAACCCCGAAGAATTCCTGCCGAAACTAGAGAAACCTGATCTTTCAGAGCCCCTAACGGCAGCCTTTGCCGAGGCCAGCTCTCCTCGACCATTGGTAAATCCATTGGAAGAAGCGCACCAGCTTCTCGCACGCGTATCTGAGTTGGAGAATCGAGCTCTTTCCATAAGTAATTTATTTCTGAAGTTACTTTCGATTAAGTGGTTTGAGGAATAACCTGAATTCGTTTTTCTGCCAGGTTCGGAAATACGAGGTGTTCGCGAAATCAACGGAGGATCTCGAACTTCGGATCAACCGAAGACGTTGTCGATCGAAAAAAATGACATGGAGGAGCGGGAAGAAGCGCCAAAATTCATCAGTAAATGGAAACCAGTAAAGTAAGGAAACGAAAACAATTTTTTGCTTTACAATAACTCGTATTTAGAAATTAATTTCAGTTTGTTTGGGACTCCGAAGCATGTTTCAGCGTTGTTAAAAAACTGCACAGACTACTGTATTTACTCGAGTGAGACACGCACCCAAATTTTTTTAACGTAACATTTGGATCAAATCTCATCACTGATTAAGCCTCCCATCCCATTTTCAGAGATTTATCAATTTTAATATTGAAGAATGAGATACACCAGGATTAAAATTTGGACATAAATTCAATTGATAACTTTTTTTTATATAAATTACTCGTTATATTCAAGTGTGACGTTCAACTTATGGCTTCCAAATTGAGATATCGCGGAACAGACTACTGACTTTCGTGTTCATTGAAAATCGCTCATATTTAATTATGCGTGGGAGAATTGTTGTCATCGAAGAAGGTCTGTTCTTTTTCCCGTAGGAATATTGTTGAAACATTGCCGCAGCAGAAGATCAGCATAAATTTTTTGAACAGCGCAAGACCGCCGCCCCCACCTGCAGGAAAACCGCCAGATGCGCACAATTCCAAGGCTTTAACTGGAACAGCTCCTGTTACATTGTAAGTGACAAAAATTCCGATTCGTGCCTTGAGGCTTTTTTTTTCATGCAGTATGTAATCTGCAGCAAGGTCGAATACAGTAAAATGTGGTTGCAACGAATCTTGTTATGACGATATTTCATCTTCGTCACAGTAGTGTCTTCGGAAGGACAGTGTTTTAAAAATATCGTTGTAATGAACTAATTTTCCTCCATAATCGCAATACGTATAACGAATTTTTTCCTTTGGATGAACCGTAGAAATTTTTAATAATTGGCGCAATATGGGAGAACTCAATGCACGATTGAAAAACCTTCGAAAAATATTTAAGCTATTTTTTACAGACATTTTAACGTAACAGGAAGTATGAAGCTCAAATACGAGTTGATTCAATTTTATGTTAGAATTTAGAAAGATTAATTTTTTGAAGAAAAACGTAGGCATGGAATGATCTTACTCAATTTCAGGGAACATACGGTTGATCACGAATAAATGCTCTTTGTACGCATACATTTCCTTTTTCTTTCAGTTCATTCTTGAAAGCATTGCCGTATATTTTGAAAATTCAAGAAAGGGAAGGTATGAAATGAGAGACTTGTATTTCACATTTTGAATATTCTCCATTCTTCCATCAAAAGAAGTTGGAAATTTTAGCAGTTCTTCACATGTCTCATGGAAGTAGTTCAAAGCATCCATTACATGTTTTCCGCAAATTTTCATCCTTACATGCTGAAAGAACCGTGAATGTCGTCATGACGAATTTTTTCTGAGGTTCCTGAGAGTGTGTTGCTTAGAGATTTTTTTTCTGAGGATCCTGAGAGTTTGTTGCTTAGAGATTTTAAGGTATTCAATGCAGAAATTGATAACGTGCCAATTGTTTATCCTAATTTTTTTTTTGCAGAGGAATGCTGGCCAATGGAATCAGTGACAGCACGAGATTCGATGAACCCGAAGTAGAGAGAGCGAAGTCAGTTGAATCCGTTCACGATTCACCGCGACGTTCAAAAAGCCGTCACCGTTCCCGATCCAGAAGCCGTTCCCGGGAACCTCGATCCCGGTCCCGCAACAGCAGTCGGGGTCATCGTCGTCGACGTCGACGACGTTCCGGGTCGCGATCCGGAAGTTCCCGGTCTCGATCTCGTTCGAGAAGCCGCCGCCACGGCGGCTATCGTCGTCGTTCTCGGAGTCGCGACAGGCGCCGGTCTTCGCGGAGCTCGTCGAGTGACTCGGAATACAGACGGAGGGGACATGGTTTCTCGAGAGGAAGAACCCGGAATCGCGGGAGGCCGTTTTACAATTCGAATCGATATTTTCGAGGAAGACCCTACTGACGGAAGGAAGAAGTTCTCGAGAGCATCTGAGACGGGGGTTGGAAAACGGGCAAAATACCCTGTATTTCCAAGTGTCTCTTGATAGCTTGTGATGCCATTCGTGTGTTTTTTGTACGTTGTTACGATGATGTTCGTTTCCCTCCCCGTAGGAAAAGCCTTTTTTTTCTCGTTATTAGAATCTTCTTGAAGGGCATACGATCGAGGGGGTTTCTCTGAACTTCTGAAAGTCAGCAGCAAACGGTCATGTCTCAGGGTTCATTTTCACCAGTGGCATCCCGTCACGAACATACGAAGATGAGATGTATTAAAAATTCAGTAATTTGTAGAGTTCTGTGTGTATTGGAGCATCAGGATGAACTTGGGAAGAAAAATCTCTCATGCCTCGATTTATTTTGGTGAGGATGAATTTGCTTTCGAATTTTTTAAAATCGAGATTTCGATTCGATTGTTCAAGGTTTTTTTTTCCACAACCCCCGAATTTCATCGTTGTTAATTGCCACGGTTTTGCACCCGTCAGGAGAATTGCTGACACTATATCTACCTCGTATGCTGTATTCGAAGTCCAAAGATTCTTATTTGAACAGTTCTCTTAAAATTTCCCTGTGACTGAGAGCTTGCCCTGAAAATTATATACTGTACGATAAAATGTGCACTACTTCTATGCTTCAAAGAATTCTTGCACACTCGCTTTATAAAAAAATCAAACTTTTTCACGCATTCAAGTTTGGTAGAATGGCAGGCCATTTTGAAATGAATAGCTATCATTCTTTTGTCAGGAAATGACCTTCATGTTTCGTGTTCCTGCCATGTATTTTCTGGAAGTCAGTGAAACCCCTTGTAGTCCTGTGTATCTGGCGAGATTTGTTCATGAACAGCAGAAAATATTATTCTTGGATTTCGTGGAACTGATCCCGGCCTGTGTAGAAATCAGTCAGATTGCTTTTTAGCCAATTCAACTCCGAGGAATTAGCTATGTAAATTATTACACCGTTGAGCATCTAGTCATATTGCTGGAAATTGATGTGAGCAAAGTATGACTAGCCAGGAAAAGCTCTTCAACCTCCTTTCACTTTTTTCTCCCCAAGAAATAGAAGTACTTCACAATACTTCTTCTGAATTGCGCAGCGCAGGAACTAAGTACCGTTAATGCTTTTCTTTTATGATGGCTGAATCCTTCGATTGGATTCCAAGTGATTTGTAATTACGACACTTCAGAGTCAAATTTGAATTGGTACGCATTGAATTCCCGTTGATCATGTGTTCACGATAACATTTATTGGTATTGGGCGTCTAACTTGTTTTATTCTTCGAGAGGAAAAGACCAACTAGATTGACGCTTAGTTTTATCTCTGTCTGGTATAAATTTACTCTATTACTAAACCTTTCAGGATTTAATTTTACACTGTGGTTTCCTGCTTATCTTTTGTGGTAGTATTCTTGTGCAGGAAGAGATGAGTTGATTGGCAAAAATTTATATTCATGAATTCCCAGGATGTCTTGCTTGGAAATCATGCCGTTTTTTATCGTTAAGCATGAGTGATTATTCTCATCTTATCTATACTTCGTCCGTTCGAGGGAGAAACGAACATTTGAATGAAATTCCGTCAGCTCAAAGTTGTGCATGAATAAATCGTTCCGATATCGTTAAACCTGACGTTGGGCATCTGTTGTCCAATATTCGAATCGAATGTGAATTTTTTCGTGGTATATTTCTGAAATGGACAAAAAGTAAGGCATCGCGATTAAAATTGTGATGGTTTTATCTTTTCCGAATACAGCACGCGAAAAAAAAAACAGCTGTGCTCTCGAAGAACTTGAGTGAAGATGGAGTTGCGGATGTTGCCTTTTTTTGTGTTTACAAGGTTTGAGAAACGCGATCGGTTTTTGCTTGTTTATGCGGTGACAACATATTGCGGTAATGAATCGAATTTCATTCCGTCATACAATTTTTTTTTTACTTGGTGATGATTTTAATTCATGTTCGAGATTGTCCGGTTTGGTTCGGAGTAGTTTTTGTAGTGGTATTTCAACTGCCTGATGGAAGGTGTACGATTTTGAACATGTTTGGAAATTTAGTCGATTTTGTTGTTCATTTTGCAGGTGATAGTGTTTGAGAAGTGTTTTTTTCAGGATTTTCAAGTCATGGCTGATGCTGCTCAGATCAGGGTCCAAGATGCAGTGACGCAAATGATCAATGACCTGGACAAGTTGACATTACGTCGAATGCAGGTGCAACCTTTGTTTGGGAGTCTGTTGTGTGAAAAGTCGGTTCTGCGAATTCAATTATTTTAAAAATTAAAATTTTACTGGTTACCAATAATTTCACACCTACAGAAGTTTGTCATGCTGATTTAGTTCATTGCGCAGTAGGGAAAACTGCCTCCAAAGGTGGTCTGTTGTGCGGGAGGTCCATTGTTTTGGGGTTGACTGTATTTTATTTTCTCATTTATTTATTTATTTGTATAACCGAATATATGTCAATATTTATTGGTGTATAAAAAGTTTGCTTTGTTTGAGTAGTTGATGAGGATTGGTGTGATCAGTTGAGTTGAGGTACAGTCAAACCTCTATAAGTCATCTTTCAAGAGACCAGCCACAAATTCGAGTCAGGGAGGTATCAAGTTCAGAAGACCAGCATTTCTTTTGCGGGAAAGATGGAAGAATTGCAGGAAAGCGTAATTGGTGATATTCTGGGCCTTGAATTGCTTTTTTGAATGAGTTGACAGGATGCTGAACTTGGAGGCATGAGTTCCTTTGCCCAATTCGTTTTTCACTTGATTTTAAAACAAATTTTTACTTTTTCATTGCTTTTATCTTTCCTGTGTCAATAAAATGATAGCCAAAAGGCCTTCAGAAAATTTGGGTTATGGAAGTTTGAGAGGAAAAGCCATTAGTTTTTCACTTGATTTTAAAACAAATTTTTACTTTTTCATTGCTTTTATCTTTCCTGTGTCAATAAAATGATAGCCAAAAGGCCTTCAGAAAATTTGGGTTATGGAAGTTTGAGAGGAAAAGCCATTGAGTTAGAGAGGCTTTTAATGCATTGTTTCTGAGGGAATTCAGGCAGAGACTTGAAGAATATTCGACTTGAGGAGGTTCAGCTTATTCAGTTAGTCCTTAAACAACTTTGAATTGCGGGACTTATGCATGTTCTTGTAGACTTTCCCAGATTTGGGTCTACCCTAGTTCGTTTTGCGTAAGATTGGCTAAATCTTAGGTCTGGGTGTTTTGGTGTAAGCTTATTTCGCTTAGCTCTTCACATTTTTCGGACTACCACTCTTAAAATGGCGGCGTATCAAGAATTTGCGGTGGTAGTTTTACCAAGAAAAATTACTGCATGTACTTCTGTTTATCCTTGACGCTGAGACATTTTCGGAATAATTTAGAGGTTTTCATGATGAACATACTTTTAAAACCATATTTTTTAGGGTGATATGCATCGTTGTGCAGCACGATGTTGCGATGATCGCGAGTCTCACCTGGAGGCGATCCATCGTTGCATCGAAAATTGTGCAATTCCTTTGAACAAGGCTCAAACAAAGGTTCAAGGAGAGATGCAACAGTTTCAGGTAAGGGTTGCCAACTTTTCCGATCAATAATTTAGTCGAAATGATGACTTTTGTTTTGCATTCCAAGAATCGTCTTCAACGCTGTGTGTTGACGTGTCAAGACAAGGTCCAGGACACTTTGCGACCGGAAACGACGGAAGTGGAGGTTTGATATCGTTTCAGTTGACTTCATCACGACATTTTGAGAGATTGGAAAATGTTTTTAATTCATGTTTTCAAGTGGTCTAGCCATATCTTAGCATCACTTGAACTCACTTCTTGATCTACTTTGCACCAAATCATTGTCACGTACCTTTCTAAGTTGCACAAAAGACACTAATAAGCCAAGCTCCGGATGAAATCTTTTCCATAAGCGTGTCTTAAATTTTTGGCTGTGTACGATGCGTCGTGGAATCTAATTCAAAAGAAGGAAAACCGCGATGAATCCTTGAAGAAACGTACGAACTTGTATTCGTACTTCATACTGATAGACTCTCTCTATAACGGAACTAGAACAAAATTTTTTATAGAGAGAATTTTGTTTTGAATAACCGTATGCCCTATGGGACCCCAAAAATTCGTTTTACAGAGATAATCGTTGTACTGTATGGAGAATTTCCCTGTATTGCAGTCTACGTACAGTATTACTGTGCCATCACATTTAACATGCCTGGAGTTTTTTTGGAACGAGTTGCTTTCAGAAGCAGAATTTTTCTACTGTTTGTCATAATTGCAGTATTTTTATTCACCAAAAACATTT